>CAJNSZ010000001.1:29291-303596 GCA_905329745.1 Rotaria sp. Silwood2 | reverse complement strand
AATTTTACCTCATCATAACTCACTGAATGTGACGATGAATATGGAAATTCTTGTAAGATTTGAGTAGAAATAGGGGTTTCTACTTTGTCTGATTGTTGCATAGCAATAGTGATAGCACATAGACAGAAGAGAATCATACATGGTATCCAGACACGGCGATTATTAATAAGCAAACGAGCGTATATTATGGGGTTAGTATACATGAAGAATTTTCAATAAAAGAAGTTCGTTTATGAAAAGAAGTTATACCTTTCTGTTTGTGCAAATATATATTTATATATGTACACCAAATATCAAGGAATATATTTGTAATAATTCGAAGGTCTACTAAAATAGCTAGAAATATGTTATTAATTGGACGCACAAAGTATGATGAGTACATATGCTATAAAATTGTCCATATAGAGCAAGGAAGGAAAAAAAACGAGTTATAGAAACAAACGTTCTTCTTTTTTTTCTTTCTTGCGATGCCAACTTATCTTCTCTTTCGTCCAATGAAAGCAGAAAACGAATGCATAGCACAAGAAAACAGAACTGTTGTTTGTCTGTTACATCATTACTCGTAGCAAATGTGGTTAATGATCATCACTGTACGTTTATCAGTACGTAGAATAGACATCATGAATACAGTATTTTTTTCCATGTAGATATGTATATATTTATCTATTCTGCAACACTTTTGTAAAGAAGAAGAATAAGAAGAAAAAGAAGGCGAAGCAATAAAAGAAAAAAAAACTTCTCAGAACAACTGTAAGAAGAAGGTACCTTCTTACATAGAACAAACAAAAAAATCGAACAGTCCACAGTAAAGGAAGAACACATAAGAAGAAAAACAAATTAAACAGATAATTGAAAAGTATTGAAATAAGAGAATAAGCACAAAAACATTACTTTCCATCAAAAGTATTCGATTCGGACTAGCCGAAAGAGAAAAAAAAAGAAATCTTTTTCTTTATGTCACTAATATATACTTCTTCTACTGCTAAATTTATAAATTCTATCACAATTTACGCCATGTCCAAACTTCATTAGCTTTAATCTAAACATATAAAATAATAAATATACAAATATAAATCTTTAGAGTTATTTAATACAAAACCTTTTTTAAATTACGTTGTCTTGAAATAGTTCGACAATTTTTTTCTTCATTATCAATATCATTATTTAGTGAATTAACTTCTGTAATTTGATCTCGTGTTGCTGTAACATAAGTTGTTGCTGCTGGTCCAGTTAACATATTTGAAGCTAGTACACCACCACCATTATTTGCACGATAAGCTATTGTATAAACAGGCTGAGTTGGATTTGAAAGTAATAATGATGGTTGTTCGGGACAATATGTTAACATATTAGTTGTTTTTGGCTAAATGAATTTAGAATTTTTCTTTTCATAAATCAGAAAAAAAACCCACAACAAAATGTTCTTACTGTTGGTTGAATAATTTCTTCAATAAATTGTTGTTTAGGTTGCTGAATAATATACGACATTGGTTGATTATGATTATTATTATTATTGCTATTATTATTCGATGTTGTATTAAGTGTTTGTGCTGTTGATTGTATTGGCGGTGGTTGTGGCAGTTGAGTTGGAGGTTGATAATAAGGAACAGGTATTGGAATAAACTGAGGTTGTTTTGCATTGTTGTCTTGAGTATTATTTCCAGTTGATGAATTTTCTCGTGGACTACGTGATCTTGAACGATGACTTGAATGACGACAAGAACGAGAATGACGACGTGAACCACTCATACGAGTTAATTCGTCCATTTCCGAGTTCTAAAAAAATGTTGCAATTTTTCTATACTATTCATATGTAATATATAGAAAACATACTTCAGTCATATAATGTCGATGATGATAAGGATCAATCTAAAAAAACAGAAAATTATTAGAAAAATCTTTTTATTTATTTTTGATTCATAACTTACAGTTGAATGTGGATACACTGGACTAGGCGGTCTTGAATATCCAAATAATCCTGGCGTTGTTTGAAATGTTGGATTAGGTGCATTAGGACCTGCATATTGATGCATAGGAGCACCATAACTTGGTGGTGGAGGATAACCTAATGAATTTGGATTATTATTTGAACCATTTATTTGGTAACAAGTATTTGGATAATCTTGACCACCCATTTGATGTTGTTTTTTCGTACCTGATGTTATGTTCGTACTTAAATAATGAATAGAAGAAAACAGAAAATATTTTATTGATATATTTTAAAAAGTTTTTAAATACCTATCTGATGGTGCTTTAAGAACACTACCGATATATTTATCAGCTGCATGACTAAGAATTCCTGTTGCATGCATACTTCGATAATCACACCAATTAAATATTGATGCAAGAATAAAACAAAGGGAAGCAAGAAAAGATAAAATAAGATTGGGAACAAATAACCACATAGCCCAACGACGTGGATAGTCATTATTATTTGAACGTAAACGTTCAACATAAACTATCGATTCTGTTGCAAATACAGTCACGCCAATCGTTGTAAATATAACTGAAAAGAAAAGTAGTGAATAGATAGAATTACAATGAAAGTTAAAAAAAAATTCTATATAATTAATTTTCTTTTAAAACGAAAATAGGATTTCTCACAATAAAAAAAATGGTTAGGTCTTTTTTTTTTTAACAGTTACGTCTATCATGTACTTAAAGTTTCCAATGTCGGACAATAGATTTAAGTTTTGTTCCTATACAAATCATGATCAGAACCATACCTTTTATATCTAACTAAAATCTAGTTACAATTATAGATTAATTTATAATAGTTATCAGCCGAGAATAGAACGATGGGAACACGGTTGTATCTAATGCAGTAGACTTCAAAGAAACTATCCTAATTTCATATAAAGTCTTCAATGGTTTAAAAATTTTACTATAAAAAAAAGTAGATAAATAAAGGATATTAAATATATCAATATATATATTTCGCTCAGTATCAGATCCTTAAAGAACTGTTAGACACAATGTTCATTATGAACTTCATCATGTTCCTATTATGTTTTATTCAAATTCCAAAAAATCTATTTGTTTTATATATCATAAACCAAAAGTCTTTTATCTTATACTTACAACTTAAAAATGCAAATAATGCTGAAAAAAGTACAGTAGTAACAAAAGCTCTTCTAGACATAAAACCAATAATAGCAGATAAAAGTGAAAGACATTCTAATGATAAACCAAATGGTATAAGTACTTGTGCAACACGTACAAAACCTATTTACAAAAAAAAAACAAAAAAAGAAGAAGAATTGAACAAATAATCAAACGAATTTAAAATAGAAAATTTTACTCGGTGTATCATTATTCCACAATGTACAAATAAAATCATTTGAACTTGTTGAAAAAATACATTTATACCAAAGACCAAATTTTCTTAAATCAATTAATGTATCGTTTTGTAAATTATTTGCATTATTACTATCACGTTTAGTTAAATTTTTCAAACTATTACGTTCATAATATTGTAACCAATCAGGTACTGAAAATGATATCCACCCAAGTACAAGACTAAATATAAGTAAACCAACACCAACAGCAAGAAATATTCGCGGTGGAATCATGCATTGATACATTTTATTGAATAAGAATAAAAATCTAATATGTTGTCTACCTATAAAATATTCAACTGATTTTTTGTCATATATATGAAAAAATTGATCATACAGATCAAGTAATAATTATGACAAAAATACACTTAGTTATTGAATAATATAGACTCAACTAAACGGTCATACGTAAACGTCTGTATATCTAACTTCTTTTATTCATAATGACTATTTTGACTCATTTAGGTATAAAAAATGTGACTTGCGTACGACAGTTTGAATTATTTTTTCTAATAATGATTTCAATAATATATAAAGAGAAGCGAAGAAAAAGAGATTGGAAGAGAAAAAGAAAAGTGTGTAAAAAATAGAAATTAGATATGCTGAACGGTCACACGTAAATGGACAGTAAGGTCTCTACTCTTGTTTTTTCATTATATATATATATATCAACTAAAAAAGAAGAGATATTTGCCTCCTTCTACTAGTTTCATTTTGGAGCATACGTGTGAAACTGCCTACATAAATATTTGTCTATTCAAGATGCGCCCATCGATTATCACACGAAAAAATCGTTCATCGTCTTCCTTCTATCTCTCATCGACATATAACTGTTGGTCGTCGCCTGGGGAGACACTGACCATCGAATCGAGAGTTGGTATGCTCTTTAGTTTGCTCAGTCAACCGAAGAATTTTTTCATTCATTCTTACTATCACTTGTACATTCGTTCATTTTCTATATGGATAGATGTAATAGTATAGCATATACGATATGCATAAAACTCGTGTGGTTTGTTCACATATATAAAAAAAAACGAATGAGAACTTTTCAATAGGTCAACGTCATGAGAAATAAAATAAGGTGTTTCTGAATGTTCATCGTTTATATGTGTATATACATAGAATATGTCCTTGTATTGTTATTGACTATTGTGTCATCGTTATACTTATATGTTAAAATCGTACCAAGAAAATTGAACTTGTATATGAATATTGGTGATAATTAAATGATGTATACGATTTGTTTTGTTTTGTTTTGGTCAAACAGAAAATGATTGAATTCATGATGTTTATTTTTTTATTTAGAATATTTTTTAAAATTTCAAAATGAAACATTTCAAAATAAACATTCGTGCGATAGAATTAATTTTCATAAGATACTGTCCGAGTGATAACTAAAGTTTGAAATACATTTTTGAGAAAAAAAATTCTCATCACTCATCATTAAGTATTTTCACAGTTTTAGAATTCTATTGATTGTTCAAGAAAAAAAAAACTAAATATTAATAAGAAGAAATTCGATTGATAGATATATGAACTATATGTAAAATAAAGTCATCATTTAGACGATTAAGAAGTATTGACTTTTTTTCTATATTGACTCATAAATCATTAGTATACTTTGAGAAGAAAAGAAGACTGCTCACATATTTGACTATAAGGAGAAGCTTGTTAGTGTAGTGTCTTAGAACTCACATATATTATATATAAGTTAGCAGATAACTTACTATAAATTTTCTTTTACGTAATAAAATATACTTTAAATTTTGTAACAAGTGAAGTGAAACAATTAAAAGTCTACCCAATGAATGATTTATTGACTTATTAATAGTGATCAATATCACCGACAAAATATCAAAATGCTTCTGTTTATAATCATTTTCGATATGATTAAATTGCTATGCGTTCTTTAATGTATGAAATAAAATACAACGTTGATTAGTTTTCAAAAAAAAGAATTCATTTTCTTTTTCATCAAGATGAAAAAACTATTCTTTTTATGGAAAGACAAGACAAGCTTGGTTTCTCTCTGTGTTTATTGAATTATGATAATGAGCTGTAGCAAAACTCTCATAATATACAAACCAAACAATCTTCGTACCTTACTCGGACTTGTGATATCGAAGTACATCCCTGGAGTCAGATCTGAGAATTGAGTTCATATTCGATTGTCTAGTGACCGGTCAAATCATAGAACTCATAAGCTGATAGGATTAAACTCGAACAATTTATGTGTACCGACAAAACAACTAGTGATGGTTTTATCAACTGTCCTAGTGATGTGGAGAAATGGCGCAATGTTCTAATGGCTAGTTCAGTAGCAAAATTAGTCGAGATCAACAACGAAAATGTCAAGCGGATATCGATATATAAAACGTAACATTGTTTATTGAAAGCTCTTGATCCAAAAGAAATCAGGAACAGAAAATGAATGAATGCATATTGTTGTTATGATATAACAAAGAAATATATATGTTAGCGTCCAATCTCGGATTCAGGCCAATCTCAGATTCGCCTAGGCCAATGTCGGATTATAAATTTTTTTATGAAAAAACCTTCATATCTCTATGATCCGTTGCTGAAAATGAATGAGTTTTTGAATATTGTCTNCGTCATTGGATGCCTGTGACAGTAATTGAACGAACATTAAATGCAATGGAATTAAGTAAACTTAATGTTCTTCATTTACATTTATCTGATGATCAAGGTTTTCGTGTTGAAAGTATTGAATACAATTTATTACATGATAGAAAAGATTTTTTTACTCAAAAAGACATTCAACATCTTGTTGAATATGCTCGACAACGACGTATACGTATTATACCTGAATTTGATATTCCTGGTCATACAACCAGGTAATTAATAGCAAATTGATCTTTTTTTTTATGAGAAAAAATCTTTTTTTTTTTAAACTGTTAAGATATAATATTTGTTTGATTTGAATATATATTTTAGTTGGTTTGTTGGTTATCCAGAATTAGCTACTGAACCAGGTCCATATCAACTTGCAACTAAATGGGGTGTAATGAAATCTACAATGGATCCAACCAAAGAAAATACATATATATTTCTTGATAAATTTTTTAAAGAAATGACAAAATTATTTCCTGATCCATATTTTCATATTGGTGGTGATGAAGTTGAAGGTTCACAATGGGCTACATCACAAACACTTCAAAAATTTATGAAAGAACATCGACTTGAAGATAAACATGGTTTACAAGCTTATTTTAATACACGTATACAAGAAATACTTAAAAAACATGGAAAAATAATGGTTGGATGGGAAGAAATTCTTGATAAAACTCGTGCAAATTTAACACTATATAAAACTGCTGTTATTCAATCATGGTTAAATCGACAAGCAAGTGTAAATGCTGCAGAAAAAGGTTATCGAGTTATAATTTCTAATGGTTATTATCTCGATCATCTTTCATCATCAATAAGCCATTATAATGTTGATCCAATTCTTAATAATAATGTGCCTTTAATAGATGAGAATTATCGAAGTAATATTTTAGGTGGTGAAGCATGTATGTGGAGTGAATTTATCACACAACATTCAGTTGATTCTCGTATTTGGCCTCGTTCTCTTGCTATTGCTGAACGTTTTTGGTCTCCGTCGACAATTTCAGATGAAAATTTTCTCTATGAACGTCTCTTTCGAATGAATCGTTTACTTGATAAACTGCAAACAGGTGTAACACATATTTCATCATATAAAACTCAATTACAAAATTTAATTATTGATCCAAATAGAAAAAACGATCTTCTACATCCATTAGTTATATTAGCTGATGTTTGTGAACCATATGGTCATCCACAACGTTCGCATACTGATAAATATTCAACAAATGTTCCTTTAACCACATTTGCCGATGCTTTACAATCAGAAAGTGAACTCGTATGGAAATTAGAAAAACTTCCTAATGATGATAAAACATATCATGATATATTTCAAACTTGGTCTATTAATCATTTACGTTTAAGACAATTATTTGATACGGTTGAAAAAAATAAAAATAAAAACATATGGGGACAAGATATTGAACAATTATCAGAAAATCTAGCTCAGACTGGTCAAATTGGTTTGAGAATTTTAGATTATAATTCAAAAAAAATATTACATCCTGATAAAAATAATGCAATGAATTCGTGGACATTATCACATTGGATTTCACATCACGAGATATTATTACAACAATTAGAAAATCAAGTGAGAGAAGTACGATTAGCTGCTGTAAGACCAGTTCGACATTTACTTAAATTAATTCCACAAACTTCATGAGTTTGTTTAGTTTATTTTTTTCTATAAGAAAAATTAATAAAACTTATACTCGATTTTAAAATAAAATAATATTTAACCTTTACTGCTTAGAGTAAGTATTGATATATATATATATATGTACCGGAAGTGAGTAGCATTAATTCTCCAGTTAAAAGCACCATTAAATATGCACGAAAAAAAGTATAAGAAAAAAAAAGACATGGTCATTTAGCTGAAAATTCTCAGTAAGAATATTATACATTATACTACCAAAGACAAAATGCTTACGAATCGTATTTTTGATGGATACTTCCATGGGTTGTCAACCATAACAACATAAGGTTCTCAGAAAATCTTTTTCGTGTGTAGAACTCGCTTCGCTGATCATTTTAGCTAAAAAAAGCGTTCAAATATACTATTTCTGGGACTAAAATACTCAAAGGCTTCGACTTTTCCTGAGTGCTGTTGAACAGTAGTTGACATTTTTCGAGTATTTTAGTTCTTACAACATGATTTATTGAATAAATTTGAATTTTTTTTTTTTGCTAAAATGATTAGCGCAACGACTTTTACAGAAGAAAAAAATCTTCTGAGAGGCTTGTGTTTTTTGTGATTGACTACCCATGGAAATATCCATTAAAAATATGGTTCCCCAATATTTTGTCATTGGTAGATAGATAACTGTCTATTTCTTAACTGAAATTATCTGATCTAATGTAATAAGGATTAAAGAGATTTTTTGAATGGTTTCTTCTGTATGATAATTAATAAATGTTTTCTCTCTCATGAGTAGAATATTCTGAAGTAAACCAATATCATAATCACAATCTGATAAGTGACGTTCGTATAATCAATAAACCTTAATAGTGAATAAACTTAATCAATGGAATGATATTTAAATGAAAAAATAGGATTAATTCTGCAGACACTTAATAAATTGATTATCTTATGAAAATTTTCTTTTGTTGACGATTTTTTTGAATGTAATCAAAAGCTTTATGAACTATTTTAAAATACTTATAAAAAAAAATTAAAATGCAATTTCAGACAAACAAAATCCACTCTTTTTAACAGAAGAAATCTACAGACTTGTTGCGATACATATTATCAATTTTCATTATTTCTTCAATATCTTATAAAAGAATTTCTAAGACTTCATACGAATAATACTTTCTCACCAGAAGTATGACTTCTGTATGTATTATCATATGCACTGCAAATACGATATCCTTTTCTTGTATTGTTATAAAAACCTCAAGACAACAAACTTCAACAATTTTGTAAGATACTTAAATACAAAATATAAAACAATGATGATTTTGAATCTTGCATATCATATTCAAGTAAATATAATCATATTTAACTTTTATTTTGTCAATGTAAATACTGTTTTATGCCATTATGTATGAACTGTATCGAAGAACATTATGACGAAGTTTTACAAGATGTTGTTCAAATTTCTCATCAATACAATGAATTGCAAGAATTACTAAAGAAAGAAACAAAAGATGATTGTTGATGAAACAACAATATCAATCGATATTTTAAGACGTACATCAATGAATTACTTGAAATCTAAAAGAAAATCATTTTTGGTACGAAAAGAGCAAAACAAGGTAAACAGGTAAAAAGATACGCTGATAAGATAATTTTATAATCTTCTTACTTTTTTTGCGATTATGTGCTTAAAAATCGACATGTACTATTCAAATGAGAACAATGAAAAAGCTATCGATAGAACTTTAAATAATCGAGTAACAAGTAGATATATTTCACACAATGAAAAAAGAGGATTTAACTGGAACTTTCAAGTCCTTTGAAGTTTGTTTGTTATATCTTTCATGTTTGATAATGTTAAGTTTAGAACTACTAAAATTATCACAAGTTAACATCTTGCACATTATTGATCGAATAGTAAATGATGAAGAAAGTGTAATGCATACACGTTATTACGAACGATATAAATTGGTGAAGTAGTATTACAAAAGTTTATCTGTGTTACAAAAGCTGGAATTTATACAATGGATTATGTCAACGAGAGATTTCAAATTACATGTGTTATTCGTGATAAGCGATCTTATTTTTGTGCGGTAGTAAATACTACTTACCTTTTCATATGGATCAACTCTATCGAAAATGACTTTGAGGATATTGAAGTCTATTCCAATGAATTTAAGGATATAAAAACGATTGATTTGGACAGTAGTTGAATAGCATCTTTTATAGTTCAACATGTTAGTCTTTTCATGATTGATAATCGGATAGTATCGATTTGTATTTCATGTATAAAACAATCATGAAATGCTTCAATTTAATCTTTGTCATGTAAACATAAGAAAATTCAATATAATTTTACTTAGAACATATAATCATATGATTGAAATTCGTAATAATATACGGAATTAATGCTTTGTTTCCACAAGAGAACATCAATTTTACAATGTTTCCATTACACATGGTCATTTCAAACAGAAAGTATAGTGAATATTTTGTAAATAACTTTTTATAGCAACAGGATAGAGAACTGCGAGTTTTGCCATAGAAAACAGGAGATCAAATCACATTGAATCATATATTAATGGTCTTCCTAAGATGTTTTCTGAAGTTGTTTTTACTTTTTATTTTATTAGACAAAAAAAACATTCAAAATTCATAAAACTATCATACTGATAAATAAGTTAAATGAATAATTTCTCCGAATACAATTTTTTCTCATTATTTAGGGACTTTCAAATTGATTCATCATTTATTATTCATCTAATATTTATCTTATTCATTTGATTTAATAATTAATTGTAGATGTTCAATTAATTCATTCAATTCTAACATACTTTCATTTGGTTGAGCTTTATATGTCAAACGATAATCTTTATCAATAACATATATTCGCACAGGCCATGATGAATATAATTTTTCAAATAAATTTTCTTCTGTTTTATCAATTACAACAGACATTTCAAAATTAAAATCTCGAATAAAATCTTTTGCAACTGTTAAACGTTCCTCAATTGTATGAGTTTGATTATATTTAATTGGCATTTGTGTTGGACTCCATCGTGAACTACAAATAGGCCATTCATCTTGTGCATGTGCTTCAAGAATATAAATAAAACGAAAATTTATATATTTACAATATATATTATATAATTCCAATAATCGAGACATAATAGCTCTTAATGGTGGTCATGAATATGATCCACCAATTAATACTGTTGATGAAGATTTTAATCCATCAAATAATTGACTTTCTTGTCCATCAAGTTGAACAACTGGAACGTTAGGTGCAATATCACCTATTTGTAAATCACCATCTTTAGCTCGATTATATTGAACATAAAGTGGAATATGTTTTAAATCAGGATAAATTTGTGTTGCACATCTTAAACATAATAATGCATCATCTATTTCATCATCTAAATTGAATTCACGAATAATTTGTCGTTGTAATTCATCAGTTACATCTAACCAAGATGATGATGACGTTTTTTCTGCTTCACAATAGCGTTTTTGATATTCATCGGATAAACGTAATTCATTTTCACGAATTAACATACGTTTAAGAAGACTTTTTGGAATAAATGATTTAGGTAATGTTGGTGGCTATTTTTTGCAAAACAAAAAAGAAAAATAAGATTTAAAATAATTTCGTAGATTTTTTTCTCACATTTGAATTTATCAAATCTTGATAGGTAAATGTCCCTCGACCACTAGTTACATGTGCCATACCCATTGTCACGTTCTTGTTTTTCTTTTCTTTTCTTTTCTTGTCTTTTTATACTAATTCTTGATTATTTGTGCATGGAGTAATAACATGAATCATTAGTAAATGTAGACGTTGCTTAAAATTAGTCAACAAACATGAATCATAGTTTGATGTTTCTAGGTTTTGTTTTTGTAAAATTACCAGTCATGAGTGATGAATCATTAGAAAAGATTTTCATAAGAATATTTTGTTATATTTCGTATGATTTTATTTAACATCACTAAATGCAATATCTGTTCGGAATTTTGGAATATACACAAGATCAAAATTGGAACTGACATCATTCGTTCTCTAGTGAATGTACTGAGTTTAGAGTACTCTGCTATCAGTAAATCACAGTAACCTTCAGCTACTTGATGAGGTTTTAGCACTTGACTACAAAATACTTCTATATATTTAGTCTACTAACTTGTTGAAAACTTTTTCATAGAATGTTATAGAAAGTGGACTGATATTTAATAAGTACCTATGCGCTGATGAGGAAAATTCTCCAACTGTTCAACTGCTTTTGAGTGGAGACTATGTGCATATGGAGCTATGAATACTATGGAAAGAACTCGTGACCTTAGTTTATTGCTATGGAGATATTACACATTGACAATATTTTTTAAATAAATGTCGTAGTTGAATACCAGAAAAACCAGATTTTCGAATTTCGACTTGAAACTGTGCATAGACACAAGATTTAACGAGAGTAAGGTATTCAAAGCTCATTTGTATCTACAATAGGCATATACTCTCAATTCAAAAGCAATTGAACAATTGAAGAACTTCTCTAGTGAGACAATTCTCAGTAGGGTACTCAATCAAGAACCTTTGACCTACTGATAACAAGATACTCAAAGAAGTATTCTGCTGACAAATGACTTAATATACAAGTACCTTAAGCTTGGTATATTCGCTAGAATTTTTCTTGCTCAGAAAAACGCTTGATTTCTCTTTTTGATGGCTTTCTTGTAAAGTTTATTTATCAAACTGTTAGTTTGATTTAAAAGTTTTTTTCATAGCATAAAGAGAAAAACATAAGATTTTCTTTTATTACAATATTTTCAATTTGGAAGATTCTTTCAACAGAATGAAATCAATATTTGCAAAGTGGTATATAAATAACGATCAAAGCTTTCGATCCGGAATCGTTCATTCGTATTCGAATGCTTAATAGTTTTTCCAGAGTACAATTAATAGTTTTTTTTTTAGATGAATAAATCGTTGCTTAATTTTCAATTTTACCAATAATAAAATATTTCTTTTCTGTCAGAAGTATAAATAATAATTGTTTAATATCAATTATCTTCAAATCTTTTACTATTGTTTTTTCAAGGTGAAGGTCAAGGAAAACGAACCTTTATCATCAATTGAATAATGGTTTTTTCTAATTGAGAAATATAAATAAACTTTCTCATTTGAATCGACTATGAAAATTGATTTAACTCGAAAAACATTTGAATTTGAATTTTATATTTCTTCTTATTAGATTGTTGTTTTTTACTTAATTAAAAAAACAAAAAGCAGCTTGCACATAAATATTGATTGATGATAAGCAAGCAATACTTAGTGTCAGAAAAAAGAAAAAAGAAAAGTTTATTTATTCTCTTATGTGAAAGTCCGTCAAATGATTGTACAAAGATAAAATTTGTTTATACTCAATCAATTCAAATATGATTTTATTTAAATAAGATTATCTTAAGATTTTATTTACATATTAATTCTAAATAAATTACTTGTGGCGTTATCTAGGATGATCTAAACCTATGAAAAAGAAGGTCGATGGAAAGAGATGTCACTGAATGTTTCTCTTTTTTTTTCGGGAAGTCATTCATCAATATATCAGAGTTGTCTTTTTCCATTCGATACATATTATATTGTTTATGTTTCAATAATCTATATAAGTTAATGTAAGAAAAAAAGAAATGAATATTGAAACGTATATTTCACCACCCGAAGCACCTGTATTCTATCCAACATGTGATGAATTTATTGATCCACTTGAATATGTTGAAAAAATTCGTCCGATTGCATCGCGAGCTGGGCTTTGTAAAATAATTCCACCAAAGGTAAACTTCTAGTAACGAGATCATATAAATTGCTGTTTTTATTTTGTTTGTTTTTGTTCTAAAAGGAATGGCAACCACCATTTTGTATTAATGTTGATGAATTTCGTTTTACACCACGTATACAACGTATTAATGAACTTGAAGCTGGTACACGAGCAAAAATAAAATTTTATGAACGTTTAACAAAATTATTTGAGTCTCAAGGAGTTAAATTAAAAATTCCGACAGTTGAAAAAGAAAGTTTAGATTTGGCAAAATTACATAAGGTTAGTAAGATTTTTTTAGTATTGTTTTTCTGTTTATAAAAAAAAAAAGATAATTTTGAATTGAACTTTTTTTTTTGTTATCATTAGATTGTTAAAGAAGAAGGTGGGTATGATATGTGTTGTTCACAAAAAAAATGGGCGAATGTTGCACGTAAAATGAATTTTCATGATACACAAACAAGTCGTGTTCTGAAACAACATTATGAAAAATTATTATTATCTTATGACGTTTATGAAACAGGTATTTATGAAGAACATACAGATTTATCAAATCAAATTGATTTAAAAAAAGGAAATAATTCAAAAACAGGTAGATTGATATTTGATAATTTCATTAAAAATTTTAAATGATTTTTTTCTCTTTTATTTGTTGTTGTCGATTATTTAGTTGAATCAAATGGAACAATGAAAAATGGAAATAAACGAAAAGATATTTCACCACCATCAATTACAAATAATGTTGATCCGGTAAGAAAATAAAATTTTATTTAATGATATATTAGAACTGATCTCACTGTGTGAACTCATAAACAAGTTTCATTGAGCCTAGTAAAAGTCAAAAAGGATTTATCCGTATGGTCTTTAGGCGCCAAGTTATGATCGGTTTACTGGGTTTTCAATCCAAAGTTTTGCTCATAGTTATATGTTTTCACTCTTAGAATACCCTGAAAGTGTCAGTAGAAAATAATGTTCGTTCGTTGAGTTATTGAATTGTAAAGTGAATCCAATTTTTGTGACAAAGGACTATCTTGACAAAATAACGCTTTTTCTTTGGCTGAAACTTGCAGGAGTCATTAGCTCTATCTATAGGAAAAATTTTAGTCCGAAAATCCAGTAAACCATTCATAACTCGGTGATAAAGACATTTGGGGACGAATCCTTTTGAACTTTGGCTAATGTCACCGAGATCTGATGCTCGACCCCAACAATAGGTACTAATTCAGGTAGTTCTCTTATAGACGAGTAGTATAATATAGATTCATAAAGCAAAAAAATGAAATGGACAAAAATTTTAAGTCATTAAAAAGATAGTTTAAATTTGTTATCAAGTTTTGACGAATCCAAAACCTGTAAAATATAGAAGCAGGTTGTTATAAATAAGCTAGATCCGTAATTGACAGATGTTAAATCATTCATAGACAAATGTAAAACGATATATCCTTTAAATTAATATGAAAGCAATTGAATTCAAAACAGGATGGTGATTCACAAAGAATTTTTATCATTTATTCTTTTGCGTATTATGCTATTTGTTAAGATGTTTAATGAAAAAAGATGAATTTTTCATTACTAACAGTAAACAAGGACAAATATCGATATTGATCTTCATTAAAATTAATAATTCTTTTTAGTTTGCTAATTTTGTATGTAAATCTTGTACGCGTGGTGATGATGATAGTTATTTATTAATTTGTGACATATGTGATAATTGCTATCATACATATTGTCTTATCCCAGCTTTAATTGAAATTCCTCGTGGTCAATGGCGATGCCCTAAATGTGTTGCACAAGTAAATCAAATATTAATATTTTATTTTATTTTTTTCATACGAAAACGAGGATTTTTATTTAGTTATATCATACAGCAACACCAACGGATGCTTACGGATTTGAGCAATCAGGAAAAGAATATACATTAGGAGAATTCGGTGAAATGGCTGATGAATTTAAACGAAATTATTTCAAAAAGCCATTATCAGTATGTTTTATTTGCAAGAAAAAAAATAAATTCTTTACTTCTTAAATAAACCTTTAGGAAATATCATGTGATGATGTTGAACAAGAATTTTGGCGTATACTTTCATTACCGGATGCATCCGTTAAAGTTGAATATGGAGCAGATTTACAAACAAGTGAATTAGGTAGTGGATTTCCTACAACAAAAATAAAAGATTTAACTGAAAATGATAAAGTAAATGAAACAAAACATCTCGATAAAATTTTTCTTCATATAATATTCTTTCTTTTTAGAAATATCTCGATTCTCCATGGAATCTCAATAATTTTGCTTGTCATTATAAATCTGTTTTACGATATATTAATGCTGATATATCTGGCATGAAAGTAAAAATATTATAAATTTATCAGATCAGATATATATTTGTTTTTTTATTTCAAAAAAAGGTTCCTTGGGCTTATGTTGGTATGTGTTTTTCTTGTTTTTGTTGGCATGTTGAAGATCACTGGTCATATTCAATTAACTATCTTCATTGGTATGTGAAAAAAAAATCATAAGAACATAACTCTTTATTAGGGTGTGGGTTCATAACCAACCGGGTAGAGTCTAGTCTGTAGGATAACCACACCCTAGATATTACGGATCACTTTGTATAATTGTGTTACATTACATACGATGAATTCATAGTTCATTAGAACTCCTTTAAAAAAATATTGATCGATTTCGAGATTTTAACTAACACGTGTCTTCTGCTTATATCACTAAAATTAAAAGAGATTGTGCCATCGAATAATATGCCAGTTAAAGCATTGTCCTAACTACTCGAAGCTCATATATATATATGTAATAGGATACAGATCACTCTTTGTTTACACATAAACTAACTTTCGTTGAGGCTCAGACCTTATGGGACATTTTTTAGGGTAAAAAATTTTCACCCCCCGCCCATAATTGTTATTGATATACGGTCAAAGACCGTATATCAATAATGCCTCGTTACTACTTCCTTATTGCATTTCTCAAAACTGCATTGGGTTTCTTATTTTAATTCTATAAGAATTGTGCTAAGAACTTTTTTGTTTAGGGGAGAACCAAAAACTTGGTATGGTGTACCAGGTTCTAGTGCCGAAAAATTAGAAAATTGTATGAAATCTTATGCTCCGGAATTATTTTCTAAAACGCCTGATCTTCTTCATCATCTTGTTACAACAATGAATCCATCAATATTAATTCATGATGGTGTACCAGTTGTTAAAACACATCAACATGCTGGAGAATTTGTTATAACATTTCCTCGTGCTTATCATGCAGGTTTTAATCAAGGTTTTAATTTTGCTGAAGCAAATAATTTTTGTCCAGCTGATTGGGTAAATTTTATTGACAAACTAATTTTTAATGAATATTTATTTAATATATATAATTTAGCTTCCGATGGGTCGTTGTGCAATAGATCATTATAAAGAAGTGAAACGTTATAGTGTATTTTCACATGATGAATTAATATGTAAACTTGCATCAGAATGTCAATATCTTGATCCAGCTATAGGTGATGCAACAAAATTTGAATTTGACTATATTGTTAAGCAAGAAAAAAATAGCCGAAAATTAGCATATGAACAAGTTTGTTAATAAAAAAAAAACTTGTTTTTTAAAGATAGAATCGTTTTTTTCTTCAAGGGAGTAACAGATGCAGATCGAGTTTGTTTTGAATTAATGCCTGATGATGAACGACAATGTGATGCTTGTAAAACAACATGTTTCTTATCGGCTATATCTTGTTTATGTAAACCAAGTATGTTTATTTATTTTTATATTTTTTTGTTTGTTTGAATAAATTAACAATTATAGATATTCTTGTTTGTATAAATCATGTTGATCAATTATGTCCATGTTCTCCGAAAAAATATTGCTTATGGTATCGTTATACAATTGATGAAATGTCAAATATGCTTGATGCATTACGTGAACGTCTTGATCTTTGTCAAAAATGGAAAGTACTTGTTAATCGACTTATTTCAAGTGATCATCAAACTCTTATTGGTATGAAATAATAGATTAGCGATTCTTCTATTTTTTCAATATAGAGAAGTGTATAATCGTTTTATAAGTTAAAATCAAAAACAATTTTACACTTATTTTCAGAGATAGGCGGGAAAAGGGGGCACAATGTACGTTTTTCACATTGCAGATGGACATATAACTTGTTTTGTCGGAATAGGAAATGAAATATTTTTGAAAAATAGAAGAATCTTCCAGTGAAAAACATTCGAGGAGAATCTCTTGTCTACATTTCTTCTATAAAATTGTTTGATTAGAAAACGTCTTATGCCATACAACATCAAATGTAATTTCGCACGTCGTTTTCAAATACATCATTGAGTTTCAAAAGAAATATTTTGTAGTTTAGAAAAACTGAAATTTAGCAAAAACAAAGGGAAGGCTTTTTAGCAAAGCTGCTGTATAATTCAGGAATGTTTGTACTAGTTTTGTGGTGCTAGAGAGCACAAAATAGAACATTCTGAGACGTCGGATAACTTTCGTTTTTTCATCTAATATCCGCCTGGATGCATACTAGAAGGTAAAGAGTAATTGAGTTTTAGAAATAAGGGACGTCCTGCTCCACAATAGTTATGCCTGCGTTTAGTTTTGTTATTAATCATAGAATACGATTTCAATTTTTTTTTATGATAGATTTTAATGATATTGAAAAACATACAACATCTGGTGTATTATGTTTGCGTGATGATATTCGTATGAAAATGGAAGAAAAATTAGCTGAAGCTATGGATTATCGACAAATGGCAAAAAATATTTTAAAACGTATAACGTGCAAGTAAGAATAAAATAATATCATCATTGATAGATTAAATAATTAATTGATTTTATTCTAGAGAGGAATTAATAGAAAACAATAATGATGATGATTTAAATAAAAAGCAAAAAAGAAATCTCAATGATGAAAATAAAGTTACATTAAATGATATAAATCAATTAAAAAATCGAGTCAAATCAATCGGTATTACATTTCATGAAATGAATACTATTGAAGTAAAAACAATTTTTTTTTTCTCTGATGATTATTATTAATTTTAAAATTTCTTTTTTTTGTAAGAATATTTTAACTGATTGTCTTCATTATCAAGATGAAATAAAAACATTACTTCAATCGGATAAACTTCAATCAACTGATGTTTATTCAAATTATATTGAACGTAGTGATCAATATCATATTGAATTACCAATTATTGAACGTTTAAAATTATTCTATCAAGCTAGTATTTGGTATGAACTTGTACAAAAAACATTAAATCGAACAATATCACCAAGTAAGCTTCGATCATTAATATCATCTGGGCAAGCATTTCAAGCATTACATCAACAAATTCAACAAAAAATTAATGAATTACAAACACAATTACAACAATTAGAATATTGGGATGAAAAATCTCGACAATTAACCAAAGAAGAGTAAGTTATTTCAGTTGAATTATATTAGTATTAAATTATATGACAAATCTTAGAATCGAATAAAACTTAAGTTTACAACAACAAAAAAAAAAAGAAAAAGAAAAACTGAAACATTATCGAAGAAAATTTTCAAATGATATAAAAGTCTTTTCTTTTTGAATTATTTTGATAAAAATTGATTAATTATTAATAAATGTAGAGAATTTTAACTTGTGAAAATTTCATTTTTTCTAAATCAGATATTTTTAGATTTCTAGAGGAATATTTAAAAAAGCTTTGTATAATCAAACTATTGATTTAACAAAATATTATCTTTATTAGAAACTAAAATTATCAATCTGACTAATCCATAAAACTCAATACTACACGTAAACAGCAGCTACGATGACTTGTTTTTCTCTTAATCTTGATTATTTCTTAATATTACGGACGGAGCAAAACTTCTCTATCTATTTTGTTTTTGATATCGTGTTGACACACAATATTGGAAAGACTTGATCTTTTCTTTTGTTAGATAGAAGCAAATGTCTAGTGCAAAAGCATATAAAAGACTTTGATCGGAAATGTTTTTTGAAGGTAACAAAAGACTTAAAACAAAAGATACTCGAGAACTCTTTCGTAACTTTTTTTTGAATTTTAAAAAATATTCGCACAATATGAAAGATTTCCTTTTTGTTTTTCTTTTCTAAGTTTTATAGCATAAGGATGAGTTACTATTACGCTACCAAAAACAAAGATTTTACTATAGGTGATGTAAACGTTATTATAACATCTTGTAGTATCACCGATTTTTCGTAATTATTGACTATCGAATCCTGTGCTAAACAATATTAATTTGAATAAAACACACAACTTCTCAATGAGATATTCAGATAAAGTTTATTTTCACGTTACAAATGTATAATCGATTTTCTTATGAAACTATTTGTTGTTTAGTCTCTTGTATGCCTCGATCAATTAGTTTAATATCTTACGACAACGGTTGTTGTAATCAATAGTTATATGTGTTGATGAAAAAAGGTCAAAGAAATATATTTAGAATATTTTGTTTTCTTCTTTAATACTTCTACGATATTGCATTGCAACAGTATACCAAAAACAAAATTCATGTTGAAGTTTTGATCCGTTGCATGAGTTAAAATATCAATAGATAAATCTCCATAGTCTTCTCCCATCGAAAAATAAAATAAATAATTTGAATATCAAAAACATCAATAATAACTCTATATTTTTCTTATTGTTTAGACCACGTCCAACATTAAATACTTTAGAACAATTTGTTAAAAGTGCTGATGAAGCAAATATTCATTTAAGTTCAATTGATAAAATAAAAACTTTAATTAGTGAATGTCATACATGGAATGAAAAATTCGAACAAATGCAACAAGGTGAACATTATCCATTTTTGTCATCATATGAACAATTATATGATCAAGCTCGACATTTTCATATTGATTTGGAACCATTAAAATTAATTGAACAAACTATTTTACAAGCACGTTCATGGCTTGAAAAAACACAAACAGTTTTTCGTCGACCAGATTCAAATTTAACTTTAATCGAGGTTGAAATTTTAGATAAAAACACAAAAAAAATTATAAAAATTTTTTCTTTAAAAATAGATGATTACACCACGTATAAGTGTTGCACCAAAAACAATAACAAAAAAAAGACAAGCTTCGAAACGAATAACAGTTGATGGACCAATTAATGAATCAATTGGAATTTTAGATGATACAATCGCTAAAATACTTGCCAGTGATGAGAATGATCCAAAAACTGTGGTAAGGAAAAGTTAAATTAAATTTAAAAATTGTTTAAAATATATCAAGTGATAAGAATTTCCTAGATGAACTATGATGGCAAAGTTCCCTAAAAAGCACTGGACATGGTAATCTTCAGTTCCTAGAAGCTATGTTTTTAACAATAACATTTTAAAGAGTACAAAACGTGAGGTCATTGCATTTCCTATGATCTTCCCTGAAAACGTTAAATGTATCATAAAAATCGAAAGAAGGTATTTTTTTGGTCATTTTTTTGATAAATTTCGTTTTTTTTGTGATGTTTTTAACTTTTCAAGAGAAGATCGTGAACAATATAGCAACCCTTTATTTGAAGACTATCGCGTTCAATAGTTTTTGAAGACCTTGCTATAGAATGCATTTGATCGAAAACTCCATTGACTATGACAGACATTATAAATACATTGTTGTTAAATTCTTTTTTTCTACTATCTTATTTATTTTTTATTTAGTATAAAGTTTATCGAGAAGCAACAATGAAAGAAATTGAATGTCTTAATGAATTACGTGAAAATAATCAAAAGAAACGTTTAGATTCATCATCAACATATTGTATATGCGAAAAACCCTATTCTGAATTAATGCTTCAATGTGATTTATGTAATGAATATTATCATCGTATGTTCAAATCATGTTTTTTTGTTTCTAATGAAAAAGTTTGTTTTTGTTTTTGAAAAGGCCATTGTTTACCTTATCATGGCTCAGATGTTAATACATCTGTATGGTGGATATGTGATTTTTGTATTCGATCACGAAGACCACGTCTGCAAGATGTAGTTAAACTTCTTGCAAATTTACAGAAGCTAACAGTTCGATTACCTGAAGGTGAAATATTACAATGTTTAACTGAACGAGCTATCGCATGGCAAGAAAAAGCCGAGTAAAAGAATAGAAAGAAAAATGTGTTGAAAAAATTTATGTTCATATGTTTTTTGTTTTAAGAGCGTTTCTTGCTTCACCTGTTCTACGTGAATTGAGTACAGTCAAACAAGAAAATAAAATTATAAAGGTAAGATTAAATGTACATTGTACTATACGATTGTTTTTAGTCTTGCAATATAAAATGTCTATTTAAATCCAAGACTTTAATAAAACGACAATAGGAAAATCATCTTTGATGGATCGATGGATATCCATCGCAATTTTTTGTAATGGGATCAACTTTAGACATTGTATTCTAGTGGTTTTATTCTTTATAAAGTCTTTCATCGAAGACTTGATTTATTGAACAAGATATTGAAAAAAAAGAATTATTTTATTTATATTAGGATGAATTTGTCAATGATACAAGCAAACAACAATCACGAAATTTCGAATCTGAAAGTAAGTTTTATTTTCATTGTGTTTGCTTTTTTTTATATCTTGATCTTTTTCTTTATATAGCATCTCGTTCATTAAATAATTTGGCTGAAAATCAATTAGAAAATTTACTTATTGAAGGTGGTCTTTTAGAAATTTATGTTGATCAAATAAAATTACTTACAAAATTAGTTCATTCATCACGACGATTAAATTTATCATCAGATGTATGTTTAAATATAATTGAATAGATTATGAACAAAAACGTTTTTTTTTTTTCTTATCATGATTAGAAACCAAAAACTGCTCGTTCACAAACAGAAAAAACTAAGTCAACAACAATACGTAAACGAAAATCATATGAAATTCTTTCTAAAACAGGTAATAGATGAAAAAAAGTTTTTTTTTTTATTTAAAACTAATTTTTTGCTTAAAGAAAAAACTGTACGACGTAAACGTTCTCGTAAATCAATATTATCTGATCAACGTTCATCAGATAGTCAATTAGGAACATCTGCACCTGTTGTTTATGTTTCATCAATGATTGATATTCAACAAACATCAATAAAATCATCACCTAAATCTGATATTGATCATGATAATAATCTATTACTTATATCTGATGATGACAATGATCAAACAAAAAAAGGAATTATTATTGGTGGAGTTGAAGATGAATGTGCAGTTGATGGTGGAGCATGTTTAAAGCCTAGTGGATCATCAATTAAATGTAAATATAATTGATTTGAAAAACAAAAATTTCTATTTTTTTAAATATTTTATAATAAAATTTTAAAGGGGTCTGTTGTGATGCATGTGAACGATGGTTTCATCTTGTGTGTGTTGGTTTAACAAGTGTTAAGAAAAAAGAAGAATTTAAATGCGCACGATGTAAACAATTATCCATATCAACAGTATCATCATCAACATCAACTCCAACAATGATTGCTACTTAATAAAGCCAAAAAAATTCATTTGCAATTAAGTTAAATCTCTATCTATCTGACTGTATTTTTCTTTTTTGTCGTTTGTTTTCCTTCATAATTTAAATTTATTTCGTACTCGTGTCAGATAGACGGAAGAATAACATATTTCAACAGGCCATATGAATAGTCATGATTGATCTTGTCTTAGATGACTCGAGAAAACAAAGAAAAAAAGATTTCTAAATGTTGTTGTTTTGTTTTTCTGTCAATTCAGTCTTGATATTCATTTTTTTGTTTTTCGGGGTATTGACAAAATCGTTTATTGTAGATAGAAATTCTTTATTTGTCTGTTTCTGTATGTGTGTGCGTGCGTGCGTGTGTATGTTCCGTGTATGTTGTTCAAGAAGAAATAGAAACAAAAAATATTACGCTTTGAAAATGGAATATTAAATCATATATGAAAGTTGACTATGTTGATATATTTATTGCTTATAAGAAGACATTTGATTTTGAAAAAGAAATAGATTAGTTTTTCAAAAAGGGAATAGCCATGGTTATAGACAGAATGAAAATATTCGAAACTAGGTCTCTGTTTCATTTTCATAGTCAAGTTATAGACACCAATAATCAATTTTGTTCATATCAATACTAATAATTTTTCAATTATTTCGAATCTTCATATTTAAGTTTCCTACGATGATAGTATTTGAGGATTAAAATCTTTGGAATTATAAAAACAAATTTGCATTTTTATTCGACTTCTATTATTTAATTGAAGATTATGAATGATAAAAAATTATTCATTCTAATTTATAAAAGCTACTATAACTCTATCACGTTCAATTTTTAAGAAGATTTTGAAAAATTTCGATCATTTGAAAAGAGTATTCTTTAAATATCTTAAATACTATTATTGAAATTTAATATGAAATAAATAAATTTCATATGAATTACTTGATAACTATAATCTCTGTCTCAAAAGATAATACGATTCAATATCTAATTTTATATTAATTGATTAATATATATCAACAATTTCATAATTAGACCTAGATAGATATCAGTCAGAAATGTATATTAATTTATTACTAAAATAGAAGTTGAGATCGTAATCGAAAATTCTTGACGATTTATATCTTAAGTTTGAACTCAGTTATTATTTGCAAGACTATTTTTGAAAACGTATTACTTGCACAAATCATAAAAAACCATACTATTATATTGATGTTGAAGTGTACCGATAGACTCACGGCTTTTTTAATAGGAGTGTTATTATATGTCTTTTCGACCATGACGATGGCATTCGGTGAACCAAAAAGAATTTTTTTTTCATAGAATATCACTATTGAAATTTTTCGAGGCTTTTTTCAGTCAAGAAAAAAAATGAAAAAAAGTTTTCCTATATATTTCTTGTTAAAAGAAAGAAAAACTTGAACATGAGCAAGAAAATTTGAATAGGAATCTTTCACCTTCCTGTCTCCATCTTGAAAATAAAATTGTGTTCAATATCTCTTAAGTAATTGTATATCATAAAAGTGAATGGATCCATCTGAGAGATTCACAAGTGTCAACATTTATGCCAATTGACCGAACCAACAATGTGATGACAAGACTTAAGAGAATACTTAAAATCAATTTATTATGAACAAAAAAAAACGAAATTTGCATCGACAAAATGAAGTGTAATATCTTTAAATATTCCAGAAAATTAAAAAAAACGAACAAAATCATTAAATAAAACAATTTAATATAAATAACAATAGCAATTGAACATGTCATGCAACTCATACAAGTACAAAAAGAAAGAATACAAAGATTTGACACATTAGTTTTGTAAGGAAAAGCGAATCTACAAACGTTTGACTCAAAAGTTGACAATCACAATTCGTTTCATAAACTGTTCCATTAATTACATATTTTAGTTAAAAAGTGCAATATCAAATTCTATATGAAATAAAAATATATCTGTCGATATGTTATGCTTTGCCCCTTTTATGTCATACGAAAAACTTATTTATCTTATTGAAAATTTAGGGAATTGTCGTAATTACTAAGAAAAAACTGTATTCTGTGTTGATCATTTCTCAAATCATGCTATTCTTTTTAATACTTGCAAATATCTCTGACATTCTTATCTTCATCTTCATTGTTCACAAATTTCTTCTAATCAAATTCTATCAATTGCTGTTGATTGGTATTCAACTGATTCAATTGATCTATTTGCAATTGAAATACTGTTTTTAGTTCATCTGGTAAAAAGTAAAAAGCATGTTTGATTGATCGTATTTTTGCAGAACGGTCCCTCGTAGAATTATCACACACTTTATCTATAGCTAGACTAAAATTTACTCGAATTCTTTCCATTAAAGAACTATAAGCTTGTGCATATCTAGCATAACCACCTGAACTAGCCTTCTTTAATAGATCTAAAAGATCTCTAGGTGGATTTTTCGCATAATTGTTAATATCTTCAAAATCATAAAGTTGCAAGATATCATTAGCTAGAGTATTTAATCTTGTTTTTAATTCTTCTGTTTTGTTTTCTACGAGTTTCGATGTATAATAATCGGCTAATTCACGTTGTAAACGTAGAAGATTTTTCATATATTGTTCAGCTTCAAGAAAATGATTTATATTGATAAATAATTCAATAGATTGAAGTCCATTCAAAATAGCTTTCGATAAAATTTGATTGATTTCATTCTCAAAATTTTGAATATCTTTTTTCATTTGTTCATCCATCAATTTCATAATACGATGCCGATTTAGAACAATTCGAATTTTTTCAATATTTTCATTGATTTCTCTGATTTTATTTCGATTATCTTCGTCTCGTTCGATTTTTCCATCAAGTGAATGTGCCCAAGTTTGAGTATTTTTCATCATTTTACTTAAAGAACATTGTAAATCATGTTTTATCTGAGTCAAATATTTCGAATTGGATGAATTTTCAATAATATCCGATAGCGCTAGATCTGCATTTGCATATTTTCCCTTCATTATATAATCGATTACCATATTATAAGCTTCTCGAGACATTCTAGCAATCTCAATTTGATGCTGTCTATGTAAAGCATGAAATCCATTATCTGCTAATATAATTGTACAGAAACGATCTATACAGCCCAAAGCTTGAGCAATACTTAACAGATTTTTGAATTCTTCATTGCTACCAGAAATTTTATATTCTTCCATTTTATTACCAAGAAAACGATGATAATTAAAAAATTGTCGATGCCAATCTTCTATTTTCTTAGCTCCATGTAGACATTCGAAAATAAGTGCATATTTATCGAGAGAAGATAATTCTTGAAAACAAATTTCTAATTTTTCTGAATATCGATTTCGATCAACTTCATCAGTATTAGTTATGTGCTTAAAATTTCGTTCTATTTCTTTGTTCAGAAAATAACCATACTCTCTTATATACTTTCTCAAAAACTCATTCGCATCTGCTGCTATTTTTTTGACAGGATGATGTTCTACTTTTTCGCAGTTACTTATGTATATTAATGCATTATTTGCTACAAGACCTTCTAGTTTGTTACTAAAATAATATATTTGCTTATAGTTCTCATATTCAATAAGAATTTTCTTTTTTTCTTGAATAGTTTCTTCAAGTAATTCATAACTGATTTGTTCTTTCTCATGTAGAAAATCAATTTCTTGAGAAGAAATCAAATTACTTGAATTTAATAACGAAACATATTCGTTGTTGATTGATTCAAGGCGATTTAAAGTATTATGAAAATCGGTACGCTTATTTTCAATCAATCGTAATAGTTTATCGTAATTTTCCTGAACTTGTGTCATGGTTTTGTTGAAGATTTCAATGTTTGCGTATCCCTTTTGTTTTAAATATTCATTCGGCTGAGTTTCAAGTTTCTGAATTCCTATTGCTACTTTGGCAACCAATCTATTCAAAATTCCTAGATTTATTCTTGATGAAGTCAAAAGTGTATAATGTCGAATAATTATATTGAAATCATTCAATTGAGATTCCATTCGACGTTTTTCATTTTCTGCTTCTTCTAGATCTGCATATTGTCGAATTCTTAAATTTTCAATATCCTGATGCAATACATTGATATCTGAATATCCAAATTTTCGTAAATAAACACGAGCTGGACACAAGTGATCATATTCGTTTTTGATTTGTTCTAATTTGATCAATTCTTGTTTAAGATGATCTAGAATTTTGTCTGATAAATTGAAAGTTTTTTTAATATGATCGAAAGCTTCCTTTGTGACTTGAAGAAAGTGTTGATTTATCCGATCTCGATATTTTTTCAACGCCGGAATGTTTTGCTCTAAAACTTGCATTGCATCGATTTTTTCAACAATCTCCTGTACTAAACGAATATTTTGTGGACATTTTAAACTAAAATCCAATTTTTTCAAACGATGTTCTAACTGATCAGCATGTTCTTCTAATTCTTCTCGAATATGACGCATCATTGAATCATAAGTACCCGGACAAATACGGTCGATCCATTCGGTCTTTTTCAAACGTAATAATGATCTTTTTAGAGGTCCAAAATTGATCACTTCTGATTGATGATCAAGAAGCAATTCGGCATCTCTTTGCCATTGTTGCATATATCCACGTATATTTTGTATACTATGATAAAATGTTCGAGCAGTTTTCGATTCAATTTCGGGTAGTGTACGGATCATTTCCATTTGAATAACTAATCGTTCGACATCTTCAAGTGCATGCTTCCCATTTTTTTCAAAAAGCTCCTTAGTTCTTAAATTTATCTCATCAAAATATTTGATAATTTTTATAATAAATTCATCATAGATTTTATTTAAATCTCTTATGGTTTGAACAGAAATATTATCTTTTAATTTCATGATTTCTATGTATTTAGAAATTTGATCTTGAAGTGAAGGTGTTTCTTTAGCTGTTTTTAATAAGATCATATAGTTTTGAAGAATTTCTATATCACTATTACTTAATGTGATTTTCATCAAAAGAGAATTGGCTTTTTCAGAAAAACTATTCAAATGTTGTAAAATTAATTTGACAATGTCATGATAGTTTTTCTCGACTTTTCCATTGAAATGATGATTTAAAACGGGTAAACATTTTGATATGACAAAAATTCTTTCAGCTATTTGTTTAAATTCATTTGTTGAAATCAGTTCGGGTACGGATTGTATCAGTGTAGATTCAAAACGCTCGGCAAAATCTTTACATGCTTTTATGTAATACGATTCAAGTTGTTTAAAAGAATTTTGAAGTAGATGAAAATTATTCAAATATATTCTGATCGAAGAACTGTATAAAGCTTGTTCTTTCAGCATAAAATTTCTTTTCTCGAATTCAGAAAGAATATTTTCGATCAATATTTCAGCGGATACTAATTTCGATCCTAAATGTTCTCTTAAACTTTGAATCTGTTGGATATAATCATAAGCAGTTTTGTACTCTCGAATGTCTTCATCTGTCAATCCATCTTGACTAGCTACAGTACGATTGAATTTTCTCATCACATCTGTACAATACTGCTCAATATTCTCGCTTAGAAAATGTATCGAATCTTCATATGCATCTCGAACAGAATTTTGCTGGATCAAATCATTTAAGACTTTGAAATTCTTCAAATAATACATGACAAGGTCTGTGTTTTTGCATTTTAATGCACACATAATACTCAATTTGTATTTTTGTATCTGATCTAAAATCGTATTTTGTGTTTCGTCACTCATTGAAAATCGAAAAACTTCTCCTGGATAGTAAATACCGTGTAAATACTTGAGTTTTTTAATTAAACTTTTTGGATTACCATGAATGGGGTCAATTTTTTCAGCATCATGTTTAGTTTTATCAATCATATCTGTTAATACAGCTACAAAAGCCCTATCGGATCGTAAAATAGGATCTACATCTAATTTTGAATTTTTAATATCTACTAACAATGCATTAATATCCGTTGTTAAAGGATATTTTGTAAATGCATAACAAATACCATAAAGTCTATCTTCAATACCATGAATCATATTGATCAAAAGATGTGCTAATTTTTGAATACCTTGTCCTCGATCGCCTAAACTTCTATAGCTTGATAGAGCAAGTATCTTTACACTCTTACAATTCTTGAGAGCGTCGATAACTCCGACGCTATTAGCAATATCGACTTCTGGGCCCGCTGTATCACCAAAACCTGGCGCATCACATAGAATAATCTCTCCGGTCTCATACTGACCGAAAATGTCCTGTAATTGCACTGTAACCGGTACAATATATCGAGTTTCGGACTTGCTCAGCGGACTACTTGTCACACTGTTTAATCCAACATTCTTGACAGGACCATCTATTGTTATATGTTCTAAGAATTTTCCAGGGGCTATTTCTATCAGGGTGTCTTTCATCTTAGCACCGGTGAGAAACTGAATTGTCGTCGATTTTCCACTACCAGTAATACCTACTAACAGAATAATGTCTTTATCACTGATTAAAGCTGCTGCCTTTTTCGTCTTTTCGATGAGTCTTTGTAATTCTTGTAGATCTAAAGGTTGGATTTTCTTTAAGAGCTTGCTTAATATATGCATCGTAGATGAATAATCTTCGTTATGTATAGTTCGATTTAAATCTTGAAAATAAGTTTTAATTTGCTCGGAAAATAATTCTTCTCTTTGAACTTGATCTTGCAATTTTTCTAATTTGAGAGTGATTGAATCGGGTGTTTTTTCAATTATACGATCTTCGAGTAGTCTCTGTTGAAAATATGCCAAAAGTTCAACAGCAGTTTTCTCCGCACAACAAGGCATATGGGCCAAATCATCAAACAATTTCTTCTGATCCGCTCGCTTATTTTCTTGTACATGGAACGTTCTCCTCTGGTCCAAATTTTCTACTATTTCTTCTACGCACATCTTCTGATTCAATTCATCATCATTATTCGAAGTAGTCTGTGTTGATTTGCGTAAAACTATCTCCTCCGTTATTCTTTGTAATTGTTCCAAGTCACGCAAATAATCCATTTCTTGTTCAGCTTTATCCGTTCTACCCTCATCCTCATACTGTTCAATGCGCTTTTCTGTTCGTTTTATTCTTTCAGTCACTTCTGCTAAATCTTTAATTTTACATTTTTCTAAACCATATTTCAATCTATTTTCTAATTCACTCAAATCCAATTTGTCAATAGTTTTCGAAAGAAATACAGCAGTTTTCAAAGCTATTTCTTCGTTAAGTACTTGCAATTGTTTTAACTCATTATGATATCTTCTTTCGTTCTCAGCTTCCTCATTTCTACTCTCGTCTTCATACTGCTCAATTCGTTCTTCTGTTCGCTTCATTCTTTCTGCTAAATGTGTCATATCTTTGATTTTGCATTTTTCTAAAGTAGATTTCAGGCTGTTCTCTAGTTCACGCAATTCGAATTTTTTACCGTCTATAGAAGTGTATACAGCTGTTGTTGAAAGATTTTCATTTTTTTTATTCGAACTATTGACTTGTTCTTGTACAGTCGAGTTTGGACTTGACTTATTGTCTCCGAAGATTGAATTTGAGGACTGATCCATCTTTGAGTTAGTCACCACTTGATGTGACTGATAATGGAAAGTTTTTAATAGTTAAATCTATGCTATTTCTTCGATTATCTTGTATTTGCTACTTGATATCCGGACTGGAACACGATGAAGCCTTTTTATTGGATCAAATCAATGAATATTTTGAATACATCAATCTTCTTGAAATTTTATTTAATTTCCAGTCGAATGCCAACGTTCTAAATAATATAAGATCAGTCTAATGTGATACTCTGAATGATATTCTCTCGTTTACTTCACATATTGATTCAATCGACCTTCCAGAGTATCATCAGCAGTGTAAGTATGGGAGAGTGTGGGTCCGGGTGGGGGTGGTGGAGGTGGTAAGTGACTAGAAGACGTTCCATAACCTTAGCCATGAATTCTTACACTTACACTCACATCCACACTACAAATTATTTATTAGCTTTTTGCACTAATTAAATGTCCGTAAGACATGGATATTATTAATTAAGTATTGACTTAGTCTAGTTTTTACGTTATTTTTGCTTTGTTATCCCTTATGCTTGTGCAAAATATATGCGGTAAATTGTAGGAAATACATATAAACTTATGGTACATTACAATCCCAAGTTATTGTTGAAATTTGTTTCAATAGCATAACTAGATATCAAAGTGAGTGAATAAAATGTATTGGATACACTATGATGAATTTTTACTTCATAGAATAGTGTGATGTATGTTCCCACAAAGAAATAGTTTTCAACACCAGTGAAAATTGTTGGATTTGTGAAAAAAGCACTTTTACGATCAATTTTTTCAAAAAAACATGGAAAAAGCAAAACAAGAGTCAGAATCGACCTTTAAAAAAATGTTATTTCTACTGATCGGTAGGAAGTCTTCTAGTGGATCGTATCGGGCCGGTTTTAAGCGGCCTTTTACGGTTATTGATTGCAACTCTGGCATTCACACATACCTATACGCAAAACAACTTATTTACTTAAATAAGAAATAAGATTTTCTGCTAGAGTAGAATCGAGTTCGCGTTCAAAATATGACGTTGGATCAGATGCTGGTTCGACTATTCGAATCCAAGCAGAAGCCTCTTGAAGAACCATTCAGTCCCGTGTATCATGATGGGAAAGAAGGCGAGAAGAACGCGTTATGCAAGTAATTTTCGCTCGAATACATAACTCAGGCGATCAATTTCTACAACGAAATCAACCCGAACACTAATCAACGAAAGCGACGGTGATAGACAGTCAGACATAACTTCTAACGTATCTCATATCAAACATACATCGCTGGATTTCGTCCTAATCTTAAGCGACACAGTGCGAAGAAGCAGATGCTTGATAAAGCTGATAATTATATGTTAGATATGTTCGGGCATACTTTGAGCAACTATCTGCCAGTGCATGACTTTGACGCCGTCGGTGGCTGTTGAAGAAGCAATGGACGAATAAATATTTATACAGTTTCATAGCTTCAAGCTATTGACTGCACGCATTTAAACATAAGCACAATAATATACCGCGCCAGGTGACGAAGGGAGTGATTTTTTATCAAGTCTCAAAAATATACGGGAAGTATCCTCGTTTTCGACAATCAGACAGAAATGAAAAAAAGCTCTTGGCGACATCCAGACGTCTATGTTTTACGTGAAACTTTAGTAGCTCCGAAAATAGTTTGCGATAAAGTTTGCTAAAATATCTGTTTTTCTTACAGATTTTGACGAAATGCGATGCATAATATCGAAACACAATTAGAGCTTCGGCCGATTATTTCGTGACTGATGCTCGTAAGCGTTTGCTGAAATACGAAGCAAGCGACGTCATGAAAACCTATCAAAATACGATGGAACTCAAAGTACATTCTATTCAGATCTTGAGCAACAACAGCAAGAAAATAGCTGATGCCGTTGCTGGCTACTCTACAAACGGCAAGACTCATAGCTACAAGTGCAGCCCATCATATTGATTGATAGCCACCTGTTCTCACCACTCTACCTCTGCTTCAAGAAGTGCAACGGCAAAATGAAAGACACGACTCCACTGAATCTTTTCAAGGCCTCGAATATGATCTTTACTTGCAACAGTTCCAAATAGCTCACGATGTCCTTACTTGCATATTGATCTGGAAATGGGCTATATAATCATATCTCGGGGTGCATAATACTTGAGATACTGCAGAAAAGGACGGCTCAAATTCAACCATTGAATACCATTTTTACCACGCAAATGAAAGTGATTTCTCATGAGATCTATTAGTCGACGACAAAAGTTTCGTCGTTGTTGAAATGAATTTTTTTATATTATTTTGACCTATCAGAATAGAACGCAACACACATATATACAGAGAAGTTCGAGACATTTACACAACACAGTAATTTTTAAGTGTTTACTTCTTTGAGAAAAGTAAAAATATGTGAATACATCCATTTTTGGATGACTTGTTGAGAGATGAGATGGGTTGTATGGTATGAGACCGAAATTTCGACCTGATTGCATTTTTAGTGAACGAATTACAATTCAAAATGTCGCGCTTAGTCTCCTTGGTATTGCCCGTTGACAGAGCATAGCCCAAACTCTTCTCTCTGAATGGCCAAAAGTTATCAACTTGAACTCACTTCACACGATCTATCTCATCTCTCAACAAGTCACTGAAAAATGAATGTATTCACATATTTTTACTTTTCTCAAAGAAGAAGTAAACACTTGAAAAAATTACTGTGTTGCGTAAATGTCTCGAACTTCTCTCTCTCTCCCTATATATATATGTTGCGTTCTATTCTCATAGGTCAAAGTAATATAAAAAAATTCATTTCAATACAGGCGAATCCTTTGTTGTCAATTATATGGTTTTGTGATACTCGATGAGCTTGACATCAACATGAATGAGCGGTATAATATCATCTGTTTGACGTCTTTCAATCACGATCAACTATTATCCGAAACTTTTCGTCGAATCATTCAATACACTTGGCATGCTAGTGGCTATACAGACACTCATTCAAAGTCTTTCAAAACTGTGACCAAAGTGTGTTTCTCATTTGACGTTGTGATCTAAATTGTCTTATCCTGCGATGCGACGTCTTTCATTTCCTGCAGCCGATATCAGAAACCATTGTGTTTCACTCACTTTTTCTTGAACTATCTCTGACTGATTTTTTTTCTAGCGAGATCATTGTGGTTTGAAAGAGCGCTGAAATAAAATGAGAATGTTATGTTCTCGTTGGACTCCTGCATGGACAATGAATACAAGCATTATCAATAGAATTTGATTTAGCTCTCAATTCAGAACAAGTCAGGTAGGTAGTGCATGAGACCGAACAAAAGTGTCAGCTTTTCTGTTTCGCTAATTTAAAAAAACAACAATCAACCGTTTCAATCTCGTTGCCTCATATCATACATTAAAAACTCGACATCTTGGGAACAACTGCTTTACGGAATGAATCAGACTTCTAGCCAAGGGTGGGCGTGGGTGTGAGAGGGAATGAGATGGATGGGTTTGCTTTTGGGTGCTGGTGCAGATATGGCCATGGTGTGGGTTAGTGTCTGGGCTGGATAGGCGCAGACAAAGCTCTTCAACTTATAAATTCACTTGCACATCCGCAACCCTGGCCCTGGCCCGCATCCACGTCCTCATTCCTCTATGGCAATTAAGAGACTAAAAAGTAATAGATCAGCTCATTGCATTTCGTGCAGTCATCTACTTCCAAAATCGAAATCAGAACGGGCATAGCTTTAAAGAAGCAGTGTATGTAAGAAAAGCAATCACAGGAATATCACATACAAAACGTATACTAACTATTCTATTGGTGAGTTTCATAAAATGCTGGTACCGTCCTCCAGTCACTCATAACAGAAACATCTTGTACGGCTAATGATTGGCAATATTAATTTCCAGACACAGACTGTCAATCGTAATCATAACGCATTGAAGAAAAATTGATGTACTCTGAACTAGCATTTAAATCTCAACTTATAATTTACTTTAAAGAGAAACACTGATTGAAGAATTTTATGGTAAATACCATGTAGAAAAATCTCCGACTATCTTCTACTTATAACATGCATGAAAAACAAAATAGAAAACTAAGAGAAAAAACATTATAAGATAAAAGCCTTTAATGTAATTTAACATCCATTTCAACAATGATCGCGTTTCTGTAACTTACCAATTAGGCAAAAATTGATCAATTGATAAAATAATTACAGACAAATATTGGACTACGATAGAAATCGTAAGAAAGCCAGAAGTCTTAGAATTATCTACAACAGAAATAGGCAAATGAAATTCAAAGTATCCATTTATGGTGCTCCTACTTTTCATATTGTTTCCTTCATGTGTCCTGCCTTAAGTCGAACATAGGCTGGAGGAAAGCCTGTCAGACTGAGATAGACACTACACGGGGTATTAGTAAAATGTGCTCCAACCTTCCCTCATTCAGATCTAAAAAAAGAAATTAATTTTTGACAAGAAAAAAGTTCATGAAGTCCCTCTTCGATATATCCGAACTTATTCGACTTATGAGTACGTCCCTTGCTGTTCTTCAATCCGTTATTCGTCCTCTTTTCTCGGAACTATCTTTTCACATATATATGATTAAAGAAATGAATGTAATACATGCGGTAACGAATGAGTCATGTTTATTTTATTACTGTTTTCTTTTTCTGTCTTTTCTTTCGAACAACTATAATTTTCAGCGACAAGGATATGTTACAGATATAAGCAATACTTTTAACATCGGTGGATCAGCTGGACACAAGCCGGGTAGAACAAGCGCACGAGCCACGGCTGCGACTCTGAGAGAAAAATAGTGTTTTCACATCTATTAAACGAGAACAATCGTGCAGTGATGTGAAATAAACAAAGATACACTTTCATTGATGCTCGTGTACTAACAAGACACTTTTTGTATGCAAAAGAATACAAAACAAATTACAAAACAGAAAACAAAATAATAATAAAAGAAAAATAATTCGTTGCATATCGCATGTATAACATTTATTTCTTTAATCGTATATATGTAGAAAGATAGTTTCGAGAAAAGAGGACGATGAACTCATTAAAAACAAGTGAGGACCCTAATCATAAATTGAATAAGATCGAATGCATCCAAGAGGAGCTTCATTAACTTTTTTCTTATCGAAAATTAGTTTCTTCTTGAGATCTCGATGAGGATGAATTGAAATGGTTTAGCGTGACTTGGAGTGGAACGTTCGATATGGTATTCGATTTTTTTATCAAAGACTTTTAAAGCAAATTGTTTGGATAGGGTCTCATGAGTGTAGGATTACCAGTTCTATTGATTGATAATATCTTCGGATTAAACGGCGGTTGAATTAGCTACAGTAGGTTGAAAAGTATTTTACTAAAACGTACTAAACGCGAGACAAAATAAAAACCTGACACTCAACTCTGTCATGTAAATCCTTGCTTTGAAAAATAAAATATATATATATAAATATACAGCTAAGATAGACTCAGATTCTTGTCTTTATCTCCGTAGCTTGTCTGTATTCCTTCTCATCAAGAACATTATATTTAAAGCAGGCAAGAACTGAAACGCATCAAGCAACAAAAACATTGAATAACGAAAAAATAGTGTCTGTTCTCGACTAATGCACTTCACTGAAAAATATCATCGCCAAAACTTTGTCCCCATTATCAAGTCCAAGCATGTTGGTTTTTTTCTATAACAATGTCACGAAATAGAAAGAATCGATAATATGATGACAAGTTGCAATGGATGACTCACAACAAATGCGAACACACTACTCTACTTGAATATTTATTTGATAAGGAAGAAAAAAAACATTTCTACCAACCTTAACTTTTCTTACTCTGGCGCTTCTCTTATCTCCTTAAACATCGCTCGCAGTTTTGAGTTGTGTAAAAACCCATCTCTTTAAAATATGAAAGCATTGTGTAGAATAAAAGCAATAAATAGAGTATTCGTGGGTGGGTGGGTGGGTGGGTGTCGGTGTGAATGGATTTGTGTATGGCAAAGAGAAGAATCGTTCAAGTACCAATCCATACACGAGCTCACTTGCACGCACACACAAACCACATGAAAACATACAGTCCTCACGCACACTCTACAGCCACTCCATTTCCCACCAACCCTCTCTCTTAAATTTCATCATTATCTGTATTGCGACGAATTATCAGTTGTTGTGATGTGAGATTAAGATTAATATCAAAATACAGATGATATTTACTCATTTATATTTGAGATTTAATTTTAATGTGCAAATGTATTAATCAGTATTGATTCATAAGAGTATCAACTGTAGTACAACACCTCTGATCATTCGAAAATTAGGCTTCCACCAATCAAGTACTCTTGATTAGATGGAGTCAGTGCATTCGAATCGAACTGAATCCGAACTGGTTTCTCTAAGATGAATCGAAGTCGAACCAACGAAACCCAGTTCGATTAGGTCTCTGGTAAATTAAAAATGCAATCTATGTGATAATTAAAACCCTTCGACTTGTCTTATTTCGTTAACAATCATACAAACATGCGAAAGAACAAAATGCATTTGAATAATGTCTTTAGGAAAAATAGAAACAATGAACAATACGATTTATGCATTTTACAGGATAGAATAGGAACGCTAAACAAAATTTTAAATAATACTGTCTCAAATATTCGATCTTTTCTGATGAACGATTACATAATAACGAGTTAGCTGTCGTTGATAATCCAGAATTCTGAATTCTACTTGGCAAGACATCTGTAGTTGCTATCTGTTAACTCTATCAAATGTTCACGTCCTCTCATGATTTGCCTATTCTATGTGAATCAAAAACCAGGATATCCGTTGTCTCTGCTTCTTTAAATGTTTCACTGCATTCCTAATTAACACGACAACATAATTTACAATACAACATAGGTAATCTCGAAGAATTGCTTTCACAGTATATTCCATCACGAAAGGAAAATTTTGTTTAATTACTCAATAACAAAATCTTCTCTTCAATGTCGTGTTAGTCTCATGAATATTATCAAGCCGTGTTTTCTTGCCAATGTTTGTTTTTTTTTCTCAGTAATAATATGTCACCATGTTTTTAACTTAGCATTTCTACTTATCCTCCCAAAGAAATTTTCAGTGAGTACATGTGAAAAATAGCGCATGCAAGAAACTCATCACTGATAAAAACCATTTATTGTCTTTATTCTACACAATGTTTTCATATTTTAAAGAGGTGGATTCTTACACAGCTCAAAACTAAGAGCGATGTTTAAGGAGAAAAGAGAAGCAGCAGAGAAAGAAAAGTTAAGATTGGTAGAAATGTCTCTTTTTCAGTGGATTTTTTTCTTCCTTATCAAATAAATATTCAAGTAGAGTAGTGTGTTCGCATGTGCTGTGAGCTATCCATTGCAACTTGCCATCATATTATCGATTCTTTCTATTTTGTAACATTGTTGTAGAAAAAACCGACATGCTTGGACTCGATAATGGGGACACAGTTTCGCGATGATATTTTCCAGTGAAGTGCACTCGTCGAGAACAGACACTATTTTTTTGGTTATCGAACGTTTTTATTGCTTGATTCACTTCAGTTCTTCCCTACTTTAAATATGATGTTCTTGATGAGGAGGAATACAGGCAAGCTATGGAAACAAAGATGAGAATCTGAGTTCATCTTAACCGTATATAGACTTTTTCTCTTTTTTGAAGGAAAAAATTGTGAGAAAGAGTGAGTAGTTTCGAGATTTTATGTTGTCCCTGCTTTTGTGACTGTTCCAATATTGTTAATCTACTCTCTGGCATGTGTTCGACTATCAATCGAACATATCGACGATATAATATGAAGAGCAAGGACTTAATTTGATTGAAGCTTCTAATTTTGATTTACTTATCTCTGTTTGAGATAGTCTATGATTGCTGACTTTTTCACTGTTTCTACTGTATTTCAATATTTTTCTGTGATTATTTTGTCGATCGATCAATTTGTCTAATCAGTAAGTAGCACAGGCACGATGATTGATGGAATTGATGGTGAATTACGCTTGAGATCTTCATCTGATGTGATGTTTCTCCTCGGGTTTTTCCATTTCACATATATGTCGCAAGTAAAACATAAGCAGAGAGTTTTGTTCATTCCACTTACTAACAAAATCTTGGACTAGAATTTCTTTTTAAATTAGAAGTCGAAATTTATATACTATTGGGTTGGTAAGAAATTTTTTGCGTTTTTTTCAAAAATTTTATTTTTACTTTTTAAATATAAGAATACAATTATCAGTCAACAATGTATGCTCCATTACTATCTATGACCTGTCGCCAAAGCTCTGGTAGAGAAAGGATCCTTTGTTTGTAGAAGTCTTGAGACTTTTGATCGAAGAAATTGAGGAGATCCATTTTGAGGTCGTTCTCGTCTTCGAAATTTTTCTCACGTAAATGATTGGAGAGAGAACGGTACAGGTGGTAGTCGGTAGGATCCAAGTCTGGAGAATAAGATGGATGGGGGACAGTGATCCATCTAAGCTCCAATAACTTTTGGCGTGTCGACTTTGCTACATGGGGTCTGGCATTATCATGCAACAAGTAAATTCGATCTTGCTTTCCTTTTAGTTTTTCTGCAACCCGATCCAATTGCTGGGAGTAGAGATCAGCTGTGACGTTGCAGCCATTTGGAAGAATTTCCCTATGAATAATCCCTTTGACACTCCACCATACGCTCAGTATCACCTTCTTTGGGTGTAGATCAGTCTTGGGCGTTGATACACCTGCTTGACCAGCGCTCAGCCACTGGCGTCTGTGCTGGTAGTTAACATGCAACACCCACTTCTCATCACCAGTAATAAGATTGCGGAGCCATTGGTAGTTGCGATGAGAGGTCAATAATTCCATGCAAGCATCAACCCTATATTACAGCTGAAGTGGTGATAATTCATGGGGTATCTAAACTCCGTATTTCCAAGTTTTGCCTAATTCGTGCAGATGTGTTTCCACTGCGATGTGAGAGCATCCAAGTCGTTCTGCTAAACACCGTGTCATCAATCTAGAATCTTGTTCAATAAGCTGCTTTAAGAGATCCATATCCACCTGTAGTGGCCTTCCAGTATGAGGTAAATCATCGAGTTCGAAGTTACCATTCTTGAATCGATGGAATCAATGCTGTGCTCTACGGATGGAGAGTACGTTCTTGCCCATTGTGCCACATATGTTGCTTGTAGCTTTCGTTGCTTTGCGACCCAAACGGAATTCATGAAGCCAAAGCAATCGGAGCTCTCTACGAGATATCTTCGTTTCTAATTCAAGATCAATGTCCATTTCCATAATTTTATTGTTGTTTGAAAGATATGCGTACCCCTATATATATACCTTACTATGGAATCTTCTAGAACTTCCTCGATTGTTCTAGGAAATTTTCGAAAAAAACGCAAAAAATTTCTTACCAACCCAATATTTTAGACTCTGTATTTTTTTCCTCTTTTCATTATGATGAAAATCGGCAGACTATGTCTAGAAATCTACACTGTTAATGTTTAGCCCTTCAAGATGTTTCTTTTAGGAGTCTAAGATCGTTTATGAGCAAAATTGATGCTAGAGGAGGAGGTGATTATGAAGAAGCGATTGAAATTGGATTGTGGCATGCAGTTCAGCAAAGTGAACAACCAGAGGGAATTTCTCAAGTAATTTTATTGGGGAAATGCTCCAGCAAAAGATAAATCGGTAATAAAACGAGACAGAGGAGCTAATGGAGGTGTATCATATTGGGCCAAAACTAAATATAGTAATCCAATTCATTTTGCATCCGAATTACAAAAGTTGAAAGATAAAGAAATTCCCGTTCATGCATTTTATCTCCATAATGGTGCCCGAGACAATTTCCAAAAAATTGCGAGTGAGACGAGGGGGAAGCCGCTGTGAGTCGTTGAGTATTCAATCGCCACAAGGTGCCGAATTGCTGACCAACTTTGTAACAGAAGAAGTTCTTCGAAAGACAGCGGGCGATCAAGGAGATGCTGTTGTGGAACTTTATCGAAAGAAATATAACAAGACAACTTTTACATCATAAAATCGATTAGTAAAGACCGTGCGAGTAGTGAAAACTGGATGTGACGAAATGTATTTTTTAAAACGGAAACTCAATATTTTCATTTTAACTAAAATTTGTACTGAATGAAATCAATGACCAGAAGCTATTGTAAACTTGCTCTGTCAAAATATCTATCCATGTAATATCGCATAAATATTCATTACGATTATCCCTCTCTTTTTCTAATACTTGTATTGTTCTAACATCAACCTACCTTGCAAAATGAATGTATCAACTGATCGTTTGTTTTTCTATTGTACTTGTTCACATCAATTCATTTATTTTATTCTCATGATCATATGTTTTTTCGTTGACCTATATTGAAATTTGTTTTCTTCATTGTCGTTTTTTTTTCTATTCGGGACTTCTCTTAATGATTTAAACAAGTTGCATTCTAAGCTGTCGACAGAACTTCTGAATATTGTTCAAAATAAACTTATCTGAAATCAAGATAGAGTGTGTTTCCGGTAAATGCAAGTGCACAACTTTAAATATATACAACAAAGGGATTCTCATATACTTTACTGTGATAATCTTTCAACCATCAATGTATCATTCTTTATGTTAGTCTTGCAGAAACACTGATAACCTGACAAACATCAAGTTCTTGTGACAATGCTCGATGAATGCTCATCACTAGTAGGTATTTTGTTCACTAATGGACTTGAAAGTTCTTCTCTAAACCTTTTCTACCATCACCAACAGAAAACATCGAATCATTGTACAGACCGAATACATGTAATCGATTGATATCATTATATTTGATAGATGGTCAAAACGCAACTAAAAGAACCCATCAAATTGTGTATGATTATCCTCAACAGCAAAGATCATTTTCTCGTGAAGCGGTTGGAATTCTTTATTTTTTTATCTCATGTTGTTTGATGAGACGAGGAAGAATTGAATGAATTTAAATAAAGAAAAATTGACGAAGATGATTATTTTCTTTTGAAAAATGCATGTTAATAGCTGATCACTTGTCCTCTTTATGGAAATTGATGAAACTGTCATGTAGCCGATCCCAACTGGAGCCGAATTAAAGAACAGGATTAGAAGAAGTACAAATGGTCTTAATGTTCTTTAGGTATAATTGGAGTTTGATAAAAACTAAGTGACTATGGTAGAGCAAGACGTAAAAGATAACGAGGCAGGTGTGCCTGTGGCTGTAGCTGTGTATATGCATAAAATACCGAAAAATGACCATTTTGTCATGCACCTGATAGTACTGATAAACTCATCAACAGTTCACTCATTTGAACTCATCTTTTTGATGATAAGCACATCAGCTTGAGATGCATGCACGATGAAAATCTCAATCCAAACAGATATATATTTGCTGAGATATGAGTGTCGCAAAAACAAAGCACAAAAATGCTTTCTTTGGCGATAGTTCCCTCAAAAAAAATTTGAACATCTTGGGAGCAAAGCAATTTTTTTCAAACGGCTTGCGTGAAAATTTTTAAAACTCTTCTTTCTACAACATATTCTAAATTGAACAAAGCCTGACAAATTTCGTTGAGCAGCTTCTGTGGCAGTCGATCATGGCTCATATGACCTGACTCATATACTTTATGCTAGATGGAAAAATCACTGAAATCGTCATAATTGCCAAAGAAAGCCCTAGTAACCCGGATTGTTGTACGAGTTTTTTTAGGATAGTGTCTCTAATCAACATGTGGGCGCAATATCATTGAAAACGGCGAGGATCACTTGAGAACCTTTCCTCGTCAATGATAGTTGTGTACTCAGCATCCAACTTCAATAGTGGATTTCCATGCATAAATTTAAGTACATATGTTAATAACGTTCATCATAAAAAAACACATGTTGAAATAGCTAAGTTTGCAAGAATACTGATTATTATTTATGTTATATACTGTATTTCTGGTAACATATATATATATACATATCTATACAAATTCAAAAGAAAGAAAAAGAACTTACTAGAAAATATTGAAAGATGATGGAGTGCACTCTAACAGACGAAAATCTCAAGAAAGAAAGAGAGATATAATTAATTTGAATACACTAGAAAGAACGAGAAAATGAGAGATGCGTGTCAAAGATGCATGATAGCAGAATACAAAAAGGGAGGGTGAGGGTGTGAGTGCATATGAAAGTGAATATTAGTCTGGAATATGGGCATGTGTGAATTTCAGTATTGGTTTAGCTAGGTATAGACGATGGGTATGGATGTAGCTCTTTGGTAATAGTGAACGAAGAGAAAAGCTTTATCAGCCTATGCCCCGACCTACACCAACATGTTCATTAAAAACGAATTTTATCAATGATACTATATTAATGCACATGGAGAGGATTCAGCAAAACTAGTTAGTGTCCAGTCAACGGCGACAATATTTCGATTTGTCCAACCAAGAACACTGATTATCTGAAGGAAGCTGGCATTTTTATGTACAAAAAACCGTTACTTTGCATTTAATCATGGGATACAAATTTGAAGATTTATAGTGACTAGTATTGAAAATTTGCTTTATATGCATTAATCAAGTATCATTCATAAAGGTTTTTTTAGTTCTTATTATTCTCTTAGATTACTACTAAAAATAACCCATGAAACGCTTCATATTTGTTTTTCTTACGCAACACTAAGTGAATTTGTTTTAATGAGGCCAAAAATATGACTTGATAGTACTATTTATTTATGTTATCAGAATGAAATTCACCTTAAATAGGCTTCTACTGCTAACAAAAAAATTAGCTTATTTGAGCGAAGTGAAACGGAATTATTTCATTTTTTTATCGTAGTGGTTATTGCATGACTCACTCTTTGTGATAAAAATATTTGCATTTCGGTCTTGTAAAGCTATAGAACGGCACAGGAAATGTATCAAGTGTTATATATCATAGAAGGTAGTCTTATTCTGGTTTAATGTGGGTATGAGTGGAACTGTTGGTTGGAGGATATGAAGAAAGGATGTACTCTCAAACCCACACCTATACCGACACCCACCGGAAGTAGATCTTTAGATCATAACATTTCTGATTATTTTATGTTATAGAAAGGCCAAACTTCCTATGAGATCACACTCAAAATCTGTTTATACCATGCCTTTCGACATAAAAAAATCGGTTTTTTCATAGAACGGCTCTTAACACAACAATAAAGCTTATCTCGGGATCATCCACATTATGCTGCTTCCTACAGAAACATCGATTTGCTTTATAATAAGATCGGTGGCTAGTCGAAAGCACTTGATTTTCACGAAAAAGATCCTTAAATCTTTTAAAATAGCCTGTCCTCCGAGTCATCCGAGTTTGGCTATTTTGTGCGACAACATTGGTTTGACGTTTAGCAACATGGATGACTTATTAAAAACAGTGAAGTTCTACGAGAAAAATCTGAAAACTAAGGAAAAATATTTGTGTAAGTTTAATGCCTATTTGATAATTTCATGGGACAAAATCAGTACGATGCGTTTCTGCTTGGATTGCCTTTCGAAAGGAGCTGAATTTGATGAATGAAATGTGAGTATCAAGGAAAAAGCTCAGTCTCTGAATCATTCTGATTATGATTCAGATTCTTTTAAAAACAACATTGGTTCGATGTGTTGCAACAGTGTTGACCCCTCGAAAGCACTTTATTTTCAGACAAGGCACTCGTATGATGGAAAAATCGCCTGGACCAACGCATTTTCTAATCAAACAAGCGACAGTTAATATCGACTATGTACAGAAGGCTATGTCATTTTTTGATTTTCCTTGTGTTTTTGAACAAAGCCGTTCTCACTATAAATCATTCTCTCATGTTTCTCTGTTCTGCATCACGTGTGCCGGCAAACAAGAAGAATCAAAGTGAATTTGGGGGTATATAGAAAACGGGTCACGTGAAGCTTGTAGGGTAAGAAGCGTGGGCAAAGCATATGTAAGGGTTCTAGGGCAGTATGACCATGGTGGACAGTCGAAGTACTTCATTTCATTCGCCTGAAAAGGACATGGAATCTCCCTGATCGGGCTACGAAGGTACCTGTTGGACTATGAGGCAAGATCGTAAATATCCTTACACAATGTAGCTGAAGAAAATGTCAACATACAAATAATGTTTTTACTATCACCTAGCGTTTAGTGTAAAAATTTGAAAGCAAGCTCATTCGTCTATACCGAAAATTATTCTATACGATGAGTTGATGAATATATTATCGATAAAATATCTCAAAAATTCTTATTGTTGATCATCATATTTTAACTTAGGTTTTGTGAGTATGAATCTAGATGTGGGATACGAATGTGAGTAGGTGTGAACGTGTTTGAAAGCACGATGACACTCACGTATACATGGAAAACCACAACAGCAGTCATTGCCATATTCTGAGAGCTGGGTAAGTCAAATGTTTTTCAAACCACAAGTCAGACTTTCCAAGACGTGAATTAATTCTCGACTAGAGTGTTTCTCCTAAGAGTAATCCAGAACTGTTGTTAATCATATATTAGTGACGAAAATCTATTGTTCATTTGAAAACATAGTGTGTTTCACTGTTTTTTGAATAGCTTAAGAATGCAATCAGCTAGTGATCTCTGGTTTTCATCAATGCAACGAGAAGAAATGGGGACGTCTTTTTTTCCATTACTGTAGAAGACAAAATCATTTGAAAATCAGTGAATTCTTGAAATCATCGAAAAAATGCATAACAATTATCTGTCATTCAGATAAAGTTTTAACAAAAAGTAAGAAAATTTGCCTACAAATTAAAAGAAATTCGCAGTTTTTGGAGCAGTAAACAGACGACTTTGTTTGCTCAACATTAGGATGTGAGAAGATAGTCATTCGAGTTATGTCTTCAACTATAGCTTTGAGCTCCATCTATCTAAATCACATGTCATAACTATAATAATATTTGATCGAAATGATGGATAGTTTTCAAGAAATTTTTGCAAAGTATTGCAGAAATGACTGATTCGTAAATAATATCGTCTAATACAATAATGGAGAAAAAGACGTATCCATGTCTCCTCTTTCGATTGATGAAAACCTCAGACCTCAAATTTATCCTATTCTTCAGTTATTCACTAACAAAAAAACATTGGAGCACACTTTATTTGAAAAAGGACAACCATTGTAACAGTGCAACATATTACATCTTTTCAGTTCAATTGAACCTTATGGCTGCTTTCGATGAATAGACACCATTTTTCCATGTCAAAATTTGTATCACTCTGCGTATAATCTAACATCTCCATTAGGCTATTCATGATATTATTCAGAAAACTGCGAAAATCTCTGAACCGTACTGTCTACGATAAGGCAACATGACCCAATCGCGACCATGCTAGTCCAGACTTTGCTCTAGTATTGCTTTTATAACAGTTGCAGTCATCGAAAATATGTTCAATGTTTTTTCAGACAAATATCTAGAAGCAACATTGGTAAGCCATATTACGTCTTTCTATTAACAATAACTGACCCGCTATCGAAAAACACCAAAAAGTATGATATGGACTTGTGAATTCTGTGTTCATTGTATATGTATAGATAAAAAGCCAAAAAGCTTACGACACTCGGTATTCCCAGGCGGTCACCCATCCAAGTACTAACCGAGCCCGACGTTGCTTAACTTCAGTGATCGGACGAGAACTGGTGTATTCAACGTGGTATGGCCGTAAGCATACAACAATGTTTTCATTCGTCACTTTATGATTTCTCGGACTTGAATGAGTTCCCGCTTATGATTCGTATGCAAACAATACTCAAGCACTGTTGTGAATGGTTAATAATTGATGAAAATCTCTTTGCGAGAATGCAGCATTTAACATCTTTTCAGTACAATTACAGTCTATGAATGTCTTTTGATAGGTAAATACTGTTTTCAACAATAGAAATGAGTATTCTTTTGGAATCTAACTTTTCTATTCAGCCAATCATGCCAGTGATGGGAAGTTTGTGAAAATCTGAGAACCATAGCATCTATTAAAGCTAGATGATTGAATGGAACTCTCCACTACAACTAGTTATGTGAAAGGGTTACTTGGTTCATCGATTGCAGTCATAGAAAATATGTCCAATGTTTCTTCAAACGAATATTTAGAAAGAACATTTGTGTCGCATATTAGCTATTTGAGTACAGAGAAAACGAGAAGGTGTCAAAAAAAGTAAAAAGTATGATGTGGATTGGTGAATCCTGTGTTCGCTGTATGTGTGTAGATAAAAAGAAAAAAGCTTACGACACTCGGTATTCCCAGGCGGTCACCCATCCAAGTACTAACCGAGCCCGACGTTGCTTAACTTCAGTGATCGGACGAGAACTGGTGTATTCAACGTGGTATGGCCGTAAGCATGCAACAATGTATTCATTCTCGACTTTACAATTGACTTAGATTTGAGACATTTTTGATCTGACTTGCCCGACTCTGCATATCTCACAACAAAAGTCACACTTCTTAGACCCTCAAAAATATGTTTTTCAAGTATAGTTTTTTCTGTAATCGCTGGCAAAAACCAACGGTACATTACGTTTTGAAACAAAAAAATATAGGCACCTAAACTGTTTTTTAGTATTGCTAGATAAATATTTCACTACTTTTTTATGCGAAGCACTTCTTCTTCGAAACGAAGCAAGATAATGTCGAAATTTTGATGTCGGTTGTCGAAATTGAACTATCTCGTCAATTTGTTCTACTTCTAAAGTGATATATTGATTCCTTGAAATGCGTTCAGTAGATAGAGAACATTTCAAAACATATCGAGCAAAACGAATCAGAAAATAGAAAAGTTGGGAATTTTGACTCAGCACCGGAAAGTCTCCTTCGAAGAACATCATTTGCGAGACAATAGTCGTAGTTTATTCTTTTTGGCATTGATTAATCAGTCTTTCATAAGAAATATCAAAAAATACATAGTCAAAAAATATAAATAGTTTTGAAAAGCAAGTATAATCTGATATAAGCAGTTTTCTTTAGGACAAAAAAATCAATTATTACAAATGAATGCTGAATTTCTTTGTGATTGAGTTCATTGGAATATTCTAGAAATAATAAAACATTGCCTCAATGAAGCATTACATATGCATATTTTTTTATTATTGTTTATTTTCAATTAATCTTAAATTCTGTAAGTCGCATTATATAGATATTACGTTTCATTTTTTCCTTGTGACCCGTTGAAGAGAAAACTGATGAGATATTGAATAAGTCTAAGCTGGTTTTTCTTGTGTTCAAAGCTTCTAAATAGTCTTGTTTTGAATGTCGTTTGTTTTATACGCAATGATATACTTGCATTTTTCGATCCATGCCAACGAAAGAAGAAATACAGTTTATTGCGATATAAAAAATAATTGCAATTATATGATATTTTTACATACAGAAAACTGTTCTCAAATAAATAGATAGATAACATGACTGGAAAATAAATATTTTTATTTTTCTTAAGAAAAACTGGAATTGATTAGTATTCTTATTCTTATTCTTATTCTTAAATTACTAGCATGAATTGATCTATGTTTTAAAAAGTAAAAAGCTCGATTAGAAAATGAAATCAATGAAATTCAATTCGATGGAATAACTGTCATCTTTTTCAGTCGATGAAAACATTGAATAAAGCATTCATTGATATTAACTGTTGTTGTCCAGCCATATTGATGTGCTTTTGCCATATTATCATGATCATCAAATGCTCGACCAAGAACGAAATCTAACAAAGAAAAATTTTCAAATTTAATTAACTTTAAATGAAAATAAATTATTTCTTACCAATAAATTCCCAAGTAGCATAGTTAAAAGCTGATTCATCAAGGTTATTACATTGAGCAAGGCGATACCATATATCTTTATTTTCTGGCATATATTTCGCAAGAGATAGTTGTAAAATATCAATATCTCCTATTTTCATATCTTAATGTACATTAAATTTTTGTTCATAAAGAATAAAACCAAAATATCTCAATTATAAAAAAATTGTAAAATTTAGTGTATAAAAAAAACTGAATAAACTAAATTATATTACTTTTCAATTTTTGGTCATACTGTTCGAAATTTGACTTCATCACCATTATGTATATTAAATATTTCATTTTGAATTTTATCATTTGTTGATGACCATAATTGAAAACGTGCATTCTTTAATGCATTGGAATGATCCATCATTGAATTCCAAGCAATTTTATTACAAAGAAAAAATAATGATTGACCTTTTTCTTTTTGAATACAAGCGTAAAGTGCAAGACTAACAGCAAAATTCATAAAATTTCCGTATGATACACCAATAATAACATTCGGTCGTGTGATAATGTATTTCCAACCGTTTTTTTCAGCATATTCTTTAAGAAGATCTTCTTGTGCATAATAAAAATTCGAACCTTTATGACGAGGAGCATCTTCAACATAAGGACGAGATGTCAGATATTCACCACCTTTATCAACACCACAAAACTAAAAAACAGTAATTTTATGAATTTCAATTAAATTCATAAGAATTTCTTTTTACTTTATAACCTGTTTGAAGTAGTACATATTTTTTTACCAGCTATTTTATTAGTAGCATCAAGTGCTTTTTGAAATATTATTTTATTGGCTTGATCAAATTCTTTTTCATCTTTTTTTTTAATATATGTGTAATGATATACATGTGAAATAGATTCTTCACCTGCTTTAGATAATTCTGTAACAGATTTCATCAACACTAGCTTGAAGAATATCAATAGAAATAAAATATACTCGATTATCTTCAACATCTAATTGTGTTGGTCGTCGAGAAATACAAATAATTTTACTCCATTCATTTTGAGGTTGTTCAACTAATAAATCAATCATTACTGTGCCAAATATTCTATTAGCAACCCATACACAAGCAACATTTGATAAAGGCAATGTCATCTTTATTTATTTTTGTATTTTATTCTTGTTTGCGATGATATATATATTGGTGAAAAAAATACACTTAACGTACATCGGTTACACTTCGTTAGTTCGTGTTACTAAGTTCAATTATCCAATAACAACAAAAGGATCACTCGTTGGACAAACGAAAAAATATTGATTGAAAATCATATAAAAGTCTTTTTGTTTTGTTTTTTTTTTAACAAGAAAACTGTCTTGCATTTTGTAATATTGGATTATAAATGAGAGAATCAAGTAAAGATATTTTTGAATTAGATGATGTTGTTATAAGATTGAATCAATGGCAATAACTTCGGATGAACGATTACATACAGTCATGCTTTTAGACTTCTTTTAGTCTTATCGAGATCTAATTATTTTCACTAATAATGTGGAGTTACAATTCATTAATATCAACACCTTAGTAAATTTTCTTCTGATTCTAGTTTTCACCAGTTGTACTTTTTCTTAAAACAGCATGTGTGTATACCAATTTTATAAATATTAATTGCAGATTTAAAATGCCAAGATATAGGTCTACAGAACAAGGTATTCATCGTATTAAAGTAAGTTATAGATATTCGGAATAGAAAATCCAATTAGTTGATATATCTACGTGAATTTTTAGGAATTCAGTTAGGTTTTTTTTTTATTTAGTTTACGCTAAGTTCCTACAGAACATAATGTTTCAGTATCTGAAGGTTGTAATATAGCTTTTAATGTACCAGTAATATCTATTCGAGTAAAATGTGCAAGATGGTGTGAATTATTGAGCCAATAGAAAAACTTGCATTTGTTTGTACTATTGTGAAAATGAAGATAAAATTCTTTCGTATATGCCTCTTTATTTTTATTATTTTTATTAACCTAAGACTTCTTTTTTTTCTCCTAATCATAAATAAAACTAGTTTCTTTTCTTTTATGCTTGACCACAATCCGCTATGACGACATTGGCTCGTGGTGTACCTTCTTGTGTACCACAACTTTCCATTTTTTTGACAATATCTTGACCTTGTAGAACACGCCCGAATATAACATGTTTACCATCAAGCCTACGAATATAATCATATTTTAGAAAAAAACATAAACGAATTTTATTTTGATTTTGTATACCATGGTGTGGGAGCCACAGTGATAAAAAATTGTGAACCATTTGTATTTGGACCTGAATTTGCCATTGATAATAAAAACGGAACATCGTGCTTTAAACGAAAATTTTCATCAGGAAATTTGTCTCCATAAATACTTCGGCCTGAAAAGATATTAATATAGAAAACAGTTTTAGAATTAATTAACCTCCTGTGCCATCACGTAAATCAAAATCGCCACCTTGAACCATGAATTGAGGAATAATTCGATGAAATGGACAACCGCGTAAACCAAAGCCGCGTGCACTTGTACATAATTGTCGAAAGTTTTCTTAAAAGAAAAATTGTAATAGTATATTTGTTACATGAATAATAGAAACCATTTACCTGCTGTTTTTGGTACAATATCGGAAAAAAGCTAAACATTAAGAAAAATACTACGAGATTAATATTGAAATCAATGAAAACAAACCTCAAAAATGACGACCCCCTGTGGTTGTCCATTAATAGCTATGTTAAAAAATACTTTTGGTCGTTGCATTTTTGAAGTGAATAGCAAAAAGAAAGCGAAAAGTTACGATTGTGAGTATATAATGATTCGCTTCAATGAATGTATTACTGAGTGCACGAAAGGGTAGGACACTCAAAGCACAAAGAAAATGGGTTGTATTCTATTCAATCGTTCTCAATCAAGACATTGATATGTAAGATATTGATCTGACCTATAGTAGCGTTTATGTAACACAGTTCGAAACGAATAAGAAAACCGTCATTTGTATTCGATTCGATTCGATTCGATCAAGGTTATAATCAATTTGATTCAATTCGATTCAAACGGTTTTCAAAAAAAGGATATTTTTATTTTCGCATATATTATTGACTACTTAATTTTGAATGTCTTTTTCTGAGCAAGCTAATTATTTTTTCCATTTCCCTGCTGTAGTTACTCTTTCTATATTTGATCTCTTCTTACATATTCAAAAAATGATTTATTTGATTAAAACAAAAAGTACAATAAAAAGTAATTTTATACAATGAAATTGCTCATTAAAGTTCGATCTTAATGAACCTGAGAACAATGATACAATTGACTCTTGGAAGATCGGAATTTCATGCACTGAATCCATCAATCAAAATTGAACGAGCAAAAAATGATTGCTACGAGGTTTAGTCGAAAAAATTTGTAAAAAGAAAATAACAGATTGTTTCTATAAAAAAATACTATTTGATGGGAATAATTTCAACAGATATTAAAGAAATAATAGGCAGAGATTGTTCAGCAATCTTCAGATTATTACAGATATGGATTGTTTTCTTGATATACATATATCTTTAAAATTAAAATATCTTTTTATTATTAAACTTATCACATGAAAAGATTCTTATGCGATTGTAAATAAATAACTATCAACAAGTGTTGAAACTATCACAGATTATTTAGTATATAGTATATATTTGTGTCATTTGATTGTACTTTCGCAACTGGCACTTCTATTTACAACTAATTTCTAAACTGCTGTTCTTTTTTTTGTATCTGTATAACTTACTGTGCCAACTATTAGTTTCACGTAACACTATTAAGTCAATTTAATTAGTGTCATTATAGATTAACACCTGAAAGTGGAAGACTTTGTACTTGTGTTCCGGATTTCTCAGCTATTCTTTGTAGTAAAGAATTTTTAAATAGAATATTCCAGGATACTGCCAATTCATCTTCTGTTTATCACAGATCGACAAGAATAGCTTAAGAACACATTCCGAATAATTAGATTTAAACGTGTTCATGCATTCTTCAAGACTGTCATTGTTATCATCGATGGTCATGCTAAATGGTTCAGATACGAAATCAATCAGACTCATTCTTGAATCGACCGCTCTTTATTGTCTTCTGATGTATTTCATTTAACTTTGACAAAAATTAAAACTAGTGCAGTTCAGAACAATATTCAAATGAATAGCTTTGTTATTTGTGATGCCGAATGATCGTCTTTCATTCTCTGATTGAGGATTTTGTGCTAACCATCAATTGTTTCCTTTCTTCTAAAGAATTGAATGATAAGATATATGGTAGAAGAAACTGAATTTAGATCCATCATACCAAATATCAACGTTTGGCCGGTATCATCCTAAGAGGTAAAAATATTCAGAGAAAAAATAAACGAAAACTTACAATAAAGTTAGGAACATTACTTAGTTTATTACGTCTAGAATACTAAAACAGAAACTAGAATTTATACTCGTAATATAGTATAGCTCTGTCTGTTTTGATCAACATTTTTTAAAATGTATATACAATATATATAGGTGAAGTGCTTATACCTAATTAAGCAACAGAAAAGAACGAAAATCTGATTTTTTTCTAACACTGTGCATATTATCTTTACAAGTCTGGGTTGTTTTTACAAATTTTGACTTGTTGATTTAAATTTAATTGTACTTATTCACATTTTACCAAAATAATCATAAACTTTAAAATGAATTTGAATAGTAGTGCTAAGAACTTTTTTACTTGGTGAACGAAGATATTGCTTTATAAGATTATAACATTGGAAATAATATTAAATACATTCATCAAACAAGTACAGAAATACTGTATAAACATCGAATTCTAACAAAAAACATTATAGTAAATTTTGTATGAAAATAAATTTCTAGATCTTGAGAATAAATCAAGTATCAACTAATAAGAGAAAATGTGCAGTTTTTTTTATATTTAATTCACTTAATAAATCAATTAATAAAAAAAATGGAATTTGTAGACTTATTTGGTCATTTTCAACTATAAAAACAAGACAACTAACTATTAGTAAACAACACATTAAACTAAATAATAATAAACGAAATGATGTATAATTAAATATCATCAACTAATACAAACATTAGCCAATAATAACATCATAGTCTAATGATATATAGCAGAAAATAAAATTTCAATGATTGATTCTTTAGTTTGTTTGATATCGGAAGGAATTTGGTTACTTTTTTATTATTTAAGTTATCATATGATATCTTTAGATACTTGCTAATACAAAACTTATTACTATTCGATCATGATATTATTATAGGATCATGTTTATGTAAGTTAATGATGTTAAGCTATGTATCATGTCATTTATAACCTTTGAGCGTAACTTGTCGTTTACCATCAGTTATTAGTTCTATTTTTGTTTTAGCTGAAAATGATAGAATATAGTCGATAATTCTGATTTTTTCATTTTCAGATATATAAAATTAAATAAATAAAAAGCTTCATATTTTTTCTCTTGTTAATTAATATTAAAGTTTGTTTTGAATTAATAGCATTAAAAATGTAAAACTTACATATATCGTTATAGTTATTTAACGGTTTACCTAGATTTGAGTATTGAATCTATTAATTTTATGTATTTCAATAAAAAGTTGAAACCTAATTTAATACTATCAATAAGAAAAATAAATAACTGGATTCGTTGGAAAAGAACACAAAATTCTCATTTTGCACCATATAAGTATCATTTTATAAATATTAAAAAATGTTGGTATTCATTGGATACTTAGGGCACTTTTTTTAGGATAAACTAACCATTATTTACTTGGCATCAAATAACTAACATATAACAGATGCATGCAATAGTTTTTTTCCAAAGTTATTGATGTACTGTATATCATTTTATCGTGTATTTCTACTGTAGCAAATAGAAAAATTAGACACATAGTGTTCTACAATGCGTTAGATAAGAAATATCTTTCTTATACCTATTATGTAAGCGTGCTTGAATTCATCATGTATTTATAAACAACTGTACCTGTGATATATCTATTTACGACACAACTACACAAAAGTTCATTTATATTAAATTCTTGCGTGTAATCTTTATACGAGAAAATGATTACTGAACGAACAGTCGATCATTTAAAAAGCATATTGCGTTTTTATTGCTGCATGGTATCTATGGAAAAGTTACACTTTTAAGGTTTTCGATAGGAAAATTAAATTAGTAGACAGTTGTACGACTTGAATTCATAGTTATCTCAGTATGGTTATCCAAGTACACGATGACATGCTGACAATTTTTCTAATCTGTTAGCAGTCTCATATACGTTACTACTTCATTTCTCGTATAAATTGATTTATGATATTTCTGCTTAACACTAATAAAATATATTTTTAACATATGTTGCTTCAGCTTCTTAATAAATGCTTTGCTGTTCCACTACATTCATACTTTTCAAGTAGATTTTGCAAACAAAAATGCTTTAAAACACAACGCAATAATACCATAATCTAAATACTTTTACTGCAAAAACATTTATGCTGTATTTAATACGCTAGAACGAAAATGAAGTACGATTAGATAAAATTCAGGTTCAGTTAACATTTCTAGAATTTTCTGATCGTCGTTCTACTTTATCATAATTTCAAAAGTATCATCAATCTTGTACAAATCTCATAAACAATGTGAAAAATGGCAAAGAAATAAAGATAAGAGATGAAACATGCAGTATATCATTGCTAAACAGCAGAGAGGTTATTTTTAAGGTATTAGTATCAACGATTATATAAGTATGTTTGTCAATGGTAAATGTTTTGCATATTCACGATGTACTTTCTTCATCTGACCTCTATATATATTCGCATGTATCTCAGTTCAATGACATCTATAAAAGCATAGGAAAGTTTTGTATTTCTCAATGTTATTTCATTTCTTGGAGATATTCTACGTATATGCACACTGAAAACCTCAGATAAAATGATAGTAATTGATAATCCATAGGCAGTGTTTTTCCTTCCAATTTTTTTGTCACTTGTGATCGATAAAATAGTGTTTTCTTTGTAGATGTCCTGAGTATCTGAGTAACTTTGCCATGAGAACATTCCTCATGATTGACTGGGTCGGACATAAATGTTCGTCAATAAAAAATTTGATCTCTATAGCGCATGATAAATTTGTTGAGTTTGAAAGTAAAAGATAAATAGAAATAGTAGAATAGATTTATCGAAATGTACCAAACGCTGTCAGAACTTACGATGATCAGCTGTAATTTGACACTATCCATTAAAATCTATGAAAGTCAACCAGAATGGAGCGAAAAACATTGAACTTTACAATAACATGAAATAAATAGAGAAAACGTGGATTCTCATGAATACTGAAAACAGTAGAATCCATTATGATATGACAAAATTTACTGAGACACATCAGAATCTCAATGTACTGCGTCCACTTATTTTCCCATGTCACAAATTCTAAGACTACTTTTTCCTTGTTTCACTTAATTTCTTTGAAACCTGATAGATCCTGGCATCCATTAGGAAGATCAGCCGTTTCCACTTTTCTTGTGGCACGCTTTCATAAACGTATTCTAGAATTCATTAGATTTCAGGATCTACTCTTTCTCCATTGAATATAGTACTTTTATACAGCGATATTTCGAATTGTTGTCTGTATAATAAGAAAAATCGCATGTGCACTTTTTTTGTATTAATGAGTTATTTTGAAATGAAGAAAAGAGAAAAAAATTCTGGTTTTGACATACACGTGCTGGAAAACTTAGTGTTGAAAAGTTTGGAATATCAATCTGTTTGTTGAAAATATTAAAATGTAAATCTTATTTCAATTCGATGTACAAGCACTGAAAATCATCGTAAAAATCTTGGTGCATAAAAATTTTGTCTCTCTATAATTTAGATAGGGTCAATTTAATATTTTTTCTAACTTTATCTAATTATCTTAACAAGTGCAACTTATCTTTGGAATCTGTTTGTTTGATTCTAGAGATGCATGAATAAATGTTTTTTGTTTTTGATATGATAATTTTTGTCTTGCTGCGTTCAATTTTTTTGTTTTCTATTCATGTTGATAATAGCCAGCGACAAATAGAAAAAACTACACAAAGTACCAGGTTTTTGAAAATATGAGATAAATATTTATGTTTGGAAAAAAACAAGAAGGTATTGTCATTTTCTTTAAACCCTTTTAGTCCTTTCATATTTAAGTTCATTAATTTCGTGAGGTTTGGAATATTGATACATTTGTGCATGATGTTAAAAAAGAAAATTAGTTTTTCTCACACATCAAGGCGAAAAGAATCATTCCAGCGCATGTATATATCTACACATTGTTTCAAAAATATGCTGATCATTCAGTTTAATATTATATTTTTAGAAATAAAGAACATCAAATATAAAATCAACAGTTGAGAAAATTTTTGAAAACTGTACTCACTATTTTTTTCAGTAATGTGAATAAGGTAAAATTTCGAGGATGAAAGACATTTCGAATAAACTTACACCATCATTAGTCAGCTTCTAATTTGAAAAAAAAAACAAATTAAATAATATTTTCAAGTAGAAATGAAGCTGATAAAAAATTTTCAATTAATATTTTGTAGGAGTATTAACTTATCATTATTGTTACTTTAAAATAAAGAATGAAAGTTGTCAAAACATATATTTTCATTCTAAAAAAGAATAATTTATTGGTCCTTTTGCTGATAATAAAGACGCCTTATTTATCTCTCCTCTCTAAGGATGAATATTTATTTATTCCCATTCAACAAAGTAAGAATAAATCAACATTCATGAACAATAAATTTTTCAATAAGTGAAATATATTGTAATCAGAGATTTTGAACAGAAATGCATTGAGCTTTGTTTTATTAATCATACATGAAAATTTTTATGTGAATTAAATCATACTAGATTATATGCTGTAAATATGTGTTAAAGATTTAATATTCGGTATCATTTGAAGAAGATAATATAAAAAGACTGAATAATTGATTATTATCTAGTACTCTCTTTTCAGTTATTTCTCACTCGAAAAGGATTCAATGCATTTTATGCAATGGGAAGTTTGTGTGTGTGTATGAATCAATCAATCAATATATATTCCAAACATCAAGGTGACGCAGAATAATATGAGTGATGAAAACTTGGTACTTTTTCAATTTCAAGTTTTTTATTTAAAATATTGAAATTTTGAACATAAAATTTGTAAAATTAATATACTACAATTTATGATCACATATCATTGATAGAATTTCAGTAATTCAACGTATGTATATTAATATATGAGGAAAATAATTTTTCATTCACTGTAGTCAATTATCATTTGAAATTAAAAATAGAGTGTTAAGAGCAGTAGAAAAGAAACGCATATAGTTATAACTGTGATGATTTCTGATAGAAGGAACGTTAATGCAGATAGAATTACGCTTTATTCTAATCCTTCATATCATACAATCGCCTCGTTTTCATAGAAAGCATACGCTTATGTACTTAATCAACAGAGAGAAGAAAACAATATGAAAGAAAAGAATAATAAGGACAGAAAGTAAAAGCAATGAGATAGAGACAAAGTGCAACATGATGTACGAAGTGAGAGCAGAAATATAAGAACAATACCTAACATGAAAAGAAATAACAAGAAAAGGTCAAACATCATGCATACAATGCAATCAATCGGGAGCATTAGAATAACAGTGCAACCATCGAAAAAATTTGACAACAATTCTGTAGAAAAGACAAAAACAATGGGCATATAAACTGAACTTAATTAGACGGATGTAGCATATTCAAAATAGACTTTTCTTTCTAAGCAAAAATTAAGTTTTATACAATGAAAAGTTGGTTTCGTAAAACGAGTCGCTATTCTATATCAAGTCCTATCTTGCATTTTACTTAAAGCACGATTATAGCTAAAAGTACATCTATGCATATCTCTATTCGATTAGTCTAGGTTCAATCCCACGGAGAAATTATTTTAGGAAAACCGCGGTTTCATCGTAGAGAACCGCAGTGTCATTTGGATAACCTATGTAAACCGCGGTGAACCGCGGTTTTTTGCACCGCGTTTACAAAAAAACGCGGTATATACATTCTTAACCGCAGTTTTCATTCTAGAGGTTATTACCGGTTTTATAAACCGCGGTATTCTGTATTATAACCGCGGTGACTTTTCATTTTGTTTTAAAAAAATCTCTATTAATTTGAAATGCATCTGTTCATTATCATTTTCATATTAAAGTGATATACCAGAAGAGACTTGATCTAGCACAATAGAAGGATTTTCAATTCATCTGCAAATTGTCGTCGTAGAAATTTCACAAATCGACTGATAACAAATACTGCCGCTTTTATTTATTTTTTAATCTGCTATTGTTGAGAAGTGATTGCAGTGGAATCACAAAAAAACAGTGTTAGTTATTGGATAAATTAATAAAAATGAATGATTGTTAATGCAGACTGTTTCAAGAGAATTCATATGGTGGAAGACTCATTTTATTTTAAAAGCGACGCACGAAAATTGACACCCCCCCCCCCCCCCCCCCCCCCCCCGCATCGCCCCATTCCGCGGCCAAAGCGTTTGTTAGTCCAACAATCCTCTTATCAAAGAATAGGCCGGTCATGAGAAGACGATCTGGTAACTCAACTTGGCGGTCAAAAGTCGATCGTATGAATACAGAAATAAAGTAAGAAAGCGCTTTGCATGTTTCTACATGTGAAATTCGAATTTGAATCAACTTGAACAGTAGGCAGAGTAAGGCAATCTGATTGAGAGAGAACTGACAGCAAACAAATAGTTATCTACGCTAAATTGCCGAGGTTTGGGGCGTTTAAATGTAACGAATGAAAAAAAATGATTGAAGAATCCAATGATGAACAGTAGAGAAGTTATAAACGATTTTTACTTGTTTCGAATAACCGACAAATGAATATCACTTTGAAGCTACCACGAACACCAATCAGATGCAGGCATTCATTCGACCAACAACAGGAAAACTCGGCGTGACTCATCAGTGCCATCCATAGATTACCATACATTCTTCCTTAGTTACCAGCAGAAAACTGGCACAATAAGCGCCTGTAATTCAAGAATTCATAAAATCTCTACACCAGACGAACTCACCGAAAAATTCTTCTTCACTAAACATAAATTTATTGACAAAATTGCTGTAATTTTGAATTTTTCTCTTTCTGGTGTCTGTCAACCCCATTGCCGGGGCCTAGAAGAGCGTGTTGGTGTGGTGTGGGTGTGGGATGTGGGCGTGGGGTGTGAGTCATAAATGGAACCGGTAGACCGGCCGGTCTGCAGAAATGGCTTGTGATCGGCCGGTAGATGACGTTGACCGATCAATGAAGATGTGCAAACCGGCCGGTCTACCGGTTCCATTTATGACCCAAACCCCACACCCACCCATACCGACACGCACACCACGCCCACATCCACACCCAATTCATAATATTTCCTTTGATTTTCGATGAATATACACAAGAAACTATCATTCTGTCAGAAATCGAATCCATAACAAATTTAGTTTTTTTTTCTGACCAATCTTGTAATCAAGTGAATTATCACAATGTGCTAACTTATCATTTCGTTTCTGAGTAATAACTCATCATCGAAGATTTATATCACCGACGCAATGCATATTTTGCATTTGGATACACTAAACTTTTTTTCTCATCAAGTGTCAATAACGGTGATATATTTCTAGTTTTGTACAATGGTAAGTATAAGTCTTCAAAAGATAAAGAAAAAGGAGTATACGTAATAAATCAACAACGATTACTTTTAGTTCTTCTGACTTACGATAAAAAATAGAAAAGAAAAAAAAATCTTCTGTGGGACATTGAATTCATATCTGAATTAGTAGTTTTATGAATTAGTGCTGTAAACATTAAGTTATTGAAATATAAAGAGAATATCTCATTTTTATCTCCGAACGATAATTAAGCATCAAGGCTCAAATAAAGCAAATATTACTATTGTAAATTACATCACGTATACTAATTTCTCTGTCTCGAAAAATTATATTTACCATCATAAAAGAATAGAAATAAATCATTATTATATGAGCTGGATTAAAAATAGTTTTGCATATATTCAAGTACATCAAATACATTATGTTAGCGATAAAAAAAAACTTTCAACGGTTAAATATTATTCGAAAAAAAATCAGGCATTTGACGTGTTTTAACAACGCAACCTTTAGGAGTACTGATCCAAGAAGATAGCTATTTCGTCATGGATTCGATTGCCTATTAAAGAAATAAGTATTACGAGTTATATTTAATATTATCAGTAAACGCTCAAATAAATTATCTGTGTAGGGTGTGGGTGTGGGTGTGGGTGTTGGCTAACAGAAGAATCACACCCACACTTAATAGATTAATAATCCATATGGCAAGATTATTGAGCAATGTCGATGATATTATCTATAGCATAATGGAATCGTATCGAAATATTCGTTGGGAACGTAGTTGATGATGGTTAAGGATTATCGAAGAGAATTGAACAGATTTTGCTCATTATCAAAATGAGAACGGATTTGGACGAAACGAACGATTTGTAATCATTGATATGAGCATCATTATTAGCCAACATATCTTCACGTGTTCAATGTTCTTTTACATTGAATTTAGATGAAAAAAAAAATGATCGTCAAAGGAAAAGATCATCGTGAGAGAGAAAAACTTTTCTTCCATGAAGATAAAAATATGAGTTGAACAATGATATTTGCTCGTAACCATATCCGCAAATGTAACAAAGCCGAAAGCTAAATCAGTAAATGATTGGTTTTTTCCCGAAGAAGCAAATGATTTTAACTGACCTCGATGTCGATGTTGATCACTATATCTATCATAGATAATAAACGCTTCTTCCAACTCAAATTCAACTGATATTCAGCAAAAGATTTTTCTCTTAAAGCAACGTATTTCACTTATTCATAGAATTGAAAAAACTGTGCCAATTCTTCTGGTCCAACCGATGATGGAACATCGACAACAAACCTTTTTGCGTTTTTATTGTTGTCGATAAGAATAATAAGATCTTCACTAAAAATCCATATCAATCTTCAAAATTCGATCAATTACCGAATCAACAACGCTATCTTCTCAATCACTACTTATACTTGTTAATTGTAGAATAGGTGTTCACTGTTGAAGAAGTGATGATGAGAAAAAATCGACCAACATTATAGAATTATTGTGCATTTTCTCTAATTGTCAATGAATTTTTTCACACGATGATCATTTATTTTTATCCGTTTCACTTCTTATGGAAGACGATTATTCGAGGCAAAACAAAAAGTAGAGACTCTATGATGAGTGATCATTAGAATATCGATCATTTGAAAAATCTCGATCAATTGAAATGATTGAAAAATATTCTTTGACTCAATTTTTGAGTCTTTTATTTTTTCGATTTCTAATGATGGAAATATTTGAAATGCATTGAGGTGTTCAATGGAGGTACATATCGCAACAATCACATTTGATTGACTAACAAAACATAGACAAATAGAATTTTAGTAAATAATCAATCTCTTCTTTTCTTTTCTTTTCTTTGCCCAAAAAAAACATTTTCTTTTCTCTTTTTTTTCGAGAAAAAAACTAAAAGAAAAGTTCCAATAGAAATTCTTCGGTTAGGTTTAATTAAATATTGGTGAAGATAATTTGCAATTATCTCGATTGTCTCTTTGTAGATTTCCATCAACTAAACAATTAAAAAGAAGATTTCCAACGAAATTATCTTCAAATGTCGTCCATCGTTAAAGTCATTGGAATTCTAGAACAACTATCAGACTCTGCTGCTCTGCTATCCATTTCTCAATTTATTTCGATAACAGCCATTAAATTCATTCTAGTCATGATACATCTCTTCATCATATGACCGAGCTAAAAGACAGTCAGTCGTTTCGTTTTTCTTCAATCGAATCAAATCCTTTTCTCTTCTTCTAGCTTTTGACGACGTCTTCGACGTAGAAAAAGTGGAAGGTCCACAAAGACATCTATTCATTGATGGTACATCTGATCGTGCCCTTTCTGCTGCAACCAATTGATCCATTGTGAAGAATATTGCTACACAATTAAATGATGGAAAAGAAAATGTCGAAGGAACGAAAATAATTCCTATTGAAGATAAATTCTGTGCTGTGCCACTCTTGCAAGAACATATGCGGCCAATTCACTTCTTTTATTGAATGAAACTAGCAAACGATCAGTTATCTTCGGCGATGCATTAACTAGAGCACAACAATTCTTATTTTCCACCTTTGAATTTGATTCAGTTGAAATTGTTTCCAATCAATTAAAGCAAAGGATTTGTCGATCACGAGAAAAAAACCGAATTGAATGTGTTTGTCTCGATAGATCGACTATTGCTTATAGAATATTTCGCATGTGTTCTTGACTATGTGATGGAAGAATATAGCACGTTGGAACCATCATCACATATTACAGCAATGGATAATGCAATGAAAAATGGTGAAGAATTAATTAATGAATTAAGAACGTATTACAATCGAACATGACAAGCTCTTTTACAAGAGAATTAATTGAGATTATTTCCGGTGCAGCTGTTCTCGAACAAAAACAGTTGAAGAAAAACAAAAGTAACCAATTTGTTTGTCAAAATTCCAAGAATAGAACTTGTTTTTTTTCTTTTCATTCTTTGAATAGTCTATTGATCGTTTCATAACACATAACTGATGTTTCTCCTTCATTGTCTTTGCTTTGCCGATGGGCATTTACTTTTAGTTAACGCTTTTTTCAGATGTCCAATGAAGAGAATGAATAAATATCTGTTAGAGCATAGAATCGAGCCATTTATTATCGACGAATTTTTCCGTCGAATATCTTTTGTAAATAGTTGCTGTATGAAAAACGTCACCCATCTCAAGACAAAATCATCTCTATTCTCTTCAAACGAGAAAATTCTTTATTTGTAACTAATCATTGAATATTCATTCGTAGAAAACGAGAGAAAATTTCAGTATGTCTTCTTATTGTTTATTTGTAGCTGGTACTTGTCCTCAATTTTCTTAAGGTGAATTTAGTTTGATAGTGGAAAATGATATCTTGAGAGAATATTTCTTATTTTCTAATCATATTCAATTCGAAAAAGAATTTATTCAAATGTATCCAGACAAAATTCATATTGTTGTTATTTATTCAGGCACAGTAAAATTTGTTTTTTTCTTCAAATATCTATTCTATCGACAAGTTTAGAATTAACCGAAATATCATCAAATGTTATCTACGACGCAATTCCATCCGATTAAGCGTCAACTTCTCTTCGATATTGATAGGACAAATCATGATCATGTTCGATTTTGTTGTCAGTAAATATTTTCAATTGATGTTAAACTGAAATGACTAATCATATATTTGAGTGGTGTTCAGATTTGTTCGAAATGTTGGACAGTGATTAGATTCGCCATGTAAATAATCAATCGTGTTTGATATGCTTAGATTGACTTTTCATCAATGATTATCACTTATTAATAAGAATTCATTTTTTTTTCTCTTCATAAGATTTTGTCTTTGAACATTGTTTATGGATCTATTCGGGACGGCGTGCTCTTCATTCTTCGATTTGTCACCAAATAGCAAAAAGATTCCAATCGAGTATTCGACAACCTTTTCTAGAACATTTCATCGGCATTACACTAAAAATTTCCCGTTCATCTTCTTAATGTATTTTGTTTTTTCCTGGTTAGGGAACGGAAACATTGATGAAAATGTCTTCATTTATATGTTCCATTGCATCCATCATTACAGCAAATTAAACAATATATTTGCATATTGATCATCGAATGATGCATTTCGAAGTGCTCGTGAAGTGAATTTAATCGAAATAGATGTTTAGAAGAAGATTTTCTTGTTGATGATCAACGTATCGAACGATTTCTTCAACTTGTTCTGCAAGAAAATATCATTTTTTATAATCAAATTCTTTTGCATTTGGAAAAAAAACAAAGAAAACAAATTTTATTTGTCTTACATTGAATGTTGACGTCGTCAAATGTTACGTGAAATATTTTCAGAATTAACCGGATCAACACGAACGATAGGTAACTTTTGAACAACACACCAATGCAATGATCAACCCAATAACCAACAGTACTAAAGCAAATTTCTCATTTTTCTTTGCTCCATTCTCATCCTTATGAAATATTATCGTAAATCCGCTTAAATAAGGATTATTGATCAAACTATGTTTGAATATTGTTATCCACGTCTTCACGCGAATATAACCAAAGGCATCAACCATTTACTTCAATCACCATTTATTATTCATCCGAAAACGGATCATGTCTCGATATCGATTGATTTCAATCCATTAGGATATTTTCATCCTCGTTAAGAAGGTGCACTACCGAAATGAAATGACTTATGTGAACAAGTAGAATAATTAGCCAAACAAAATGAAGACACAATTAATGAAAAGATCAATAACAAAGAAAAAGATTTATCTATTTGATTTAGATGAAACAACGATTTGTTCTTGTTTGGAGATAATATGCAAACATCATTGAAACCATTATTCTCACATATCTTTTCTTTTTATTCATTTCCTCATCTTTACATCTCAATAGAATGTTGTCACGAGAAATTTAATCAAAGTATCTCGTTATTCATCGTCAGATAGATTTATTCATCTTTGTACTTGTGATCAAATATAGATTTTCTTCATGATCAATATAGAATTCAGAGAAAAAAAAGCACATTTCTTTTCGACGGAATCTCTAGAATTGTAATAAAACATCGTATCTTGGATGATAACGTTTCAGTCGATATTAGGATAATCTTTTCCAAGAAATGAGATATTTTGCAAAGACATTCTTATCACTAGTATTGACAATGATCAAAATTGATCATACTCATTTTGTTCTTTCACTCGTATACCAAATCAAATGAAGGAACACTATTATTTTCTATCACTTCTCAAATGATTTTCTGCGTGCGAGTATAATCATATCATTGATGTCTTCCATTACAGGATGATCTTCTTTGTTGATGTAACACTTTGAGGATGTGACACGAACGATCTTTTCGATGTTCTAAGCCTATTAATCTAACATCTATTCACATGTTTGATCTTATTTAGTCCACCTATCTCAGTACATGAGAGAAATATCTGAAAATAAACTTCAATTCCTGTCTATTTTACTCACCGATCGACTATTAAATGAAATAAAGTACACAAATATAATTAATAGATGCATATCTACAATTGTCATTTTTCAATTATTATTATCAATTATTTATTGGTTTTATTTATTTTATGGGTTGTTCATTTAGATTTTTCATTCGAAGTTTCAATTTGGATAGTAAGTATTTACTTCAAATAAATAATTCTTTTTTCTCTATTTAGATCCATTTCAATATCGAAAGGAACAGTAAATGTTTATTTTAGACAAGTGAACTTTTTTGATTTGTTTTAGATCAATTTGGACATGCAATCTAAACAGTAAGTATTGTTTTTAAATAAATGAATTTTTTTCTTTATTGTAGGTCAATTTGGACATCTAAAAATGAACAGTAAGCATTTTATTTATCTTAATAATTTTTTTTCTTTATCTTAGATCATTTGAACATCCAAACTGAACAGTAAGTATTTATTTTAAATGAATTTTTTTGATTTATTTTAGATCAAATTGAATATCGATATTCAACAGTGAATATCGAGGTCATGAAAATCGGCAAGCTCCAGCAGATTTTCATGAGATGGAATTTTTTTGACTAGTTATAGAACCTATTAGAGAAAATAAAAGGGTAATGAATAAAGCATCAATCGTCTAAGTAATTAATATCTAGATTAGCTACAGTATTCCTATAGGACCCTGCACTTTCCGAGATTTTACGACTGTCGGACCCGACATCCGACAACTTCTTATCGGATTCCTGTCGGAAGTCGTCGGATTGTCTGGGGTTTCCTGTAGGATCCGACTTTCGGATTGCTCGATCTGAGCTGGGAAGGTTCGGAAAAAGCCGTTCCAAAAAAAAATATATTTTCACAAATAGAATGTAATGATATCCAAAATAAATTGAAACCATAACTTTGTGCAATATTTGTTATAATACTTGTAAAAACACAGTTATACTTCAATTCTTTCTCGTCTTCTTTGCCTCGATCGTAAAATGATTCACCACGAAGGTTCATATAGCATCCTTCTTGAGCTAATCTTTTTCGTCGAACATAATTCTTTATTTCACCCTGCAATTTTTGTTTAACTTGTTTAGCAAGAACTTGTTCAAAATATACAACTTCAGAAATCTCTAATCCTATCATAAACGCACTAGTCATAAGTCTAATAATGCTCGTCTGATTTTTTTTTCATTAATGATTTTAACTAAATATTNTTAAAAACCGCGTTTGTCACTAACGGAACCGCGATTCAGGAAACCGTGGTGCATATCGAAATGTGAAGTAATGTGTAAGGACAACTAAGATGTCGTGCCCCGCGTTTTCTGCCAAATTTTTCGATCATTCAACAGATAATTCATCTGACTCTACAAAGATACTTTGTGGAAATGGAGCTCGAGAGAGTTGCCTTCAATCGCAAAGTTCTATATTGCGGTTAGTAGCGATTTCAGAAACCGCGGTTTCATGTATCCCCACCGTGATGTGCTACACCTCTGGTAGACGCGGTTTTAAAAACCGCGTTTGTCACTAACGGAACCGCGATTCAGGAAACCGTGGTGCATATCGAAATGTGAAGTAATGTGTAAGGACAACTAAGATGTCGTGCCCCACTTTTTCTGCCAAATTTTTCGATCATTCAACAGATAATTCATCTGACTCTACAAAGATACTTTGTGGAAATGGAGCTCGAGAGAGTTGCCTTCACTGCCCCTAGAAGGGCACCACACCTGAAACTTTCAATCTACAGGTTATGTTCGGCGTACCAGAGTCGGTTCACTCTAGTGTGTCGAAAAAAACCACGGTTAGCAACGGTATTCAAAATCGTGGTTTGAAGTGGTTTTTTATATAACGGTAGTCAGACCATTTATGCGTTTCTCCAAAACCGCTCGAAACCGCGGTTTTGAGCGGTTTCGAAGAAACGCATAGATGGTCTGACTCCCGGCATCTGAAAATACCGACTAAAACCGCGGTTTTTAATACCGTTGCCTACCGCGGGTTTTTTGCAAATTTTTTTCCGTGGGAAGTGAATGGAGTCTCCATGAATAATACTTGTTCATTTATTGTCCACGAAGAGGATTGAGTGCATTTTATTCAATGACGATTTTGAGTGGATATAACGTATTTCAACTCTTCTGAAGTATGTTTGTATTAGTGTTATCTACGTTCCAGTAACGTAATACTTCAAAATGACAATTGAGGATGATGGACATTTTCACCAATGACATTACGTCTGAATAACATGTTTTCAAGGATGAAATGCTGGATATATTTCGTAAAGAAAACTTCAGTATGTATTTGTATAAACTTTCTAAGTGAATATAGTTTTGCATAAATAATCCGAATGTATGTAACGAATTTTTCTATAGTAAATGATAATGTAGATAAAGTGTTCTTTCTCATATATTGGCATAGTGAACATAATTGTATGAGCTTGCATCTATCAAATTAACATTTAATAATTCATATTGATTATACATCTACGATTCTGTTTGTATATATAGTAGAAAAACAAAATCTATCGTAAATAGAGTTTATTTATTGTTTTTTTCTCTGTCATCATATTGCATAGTTTTATAAAGAATGCACTGAAGTCTCATTGAAGCTTCTTTTCAAACTTCAAACTTAAAAGTGAATAAAGATTCATTATAACATGAAGACAATGGATTTTTTTAAATATCCACTGAGTTTATTTATTTAAAATACTAAAAATAATTTTCATAGATGATGATTGAACTTCATTTTGAAAAAGATTGTCATTGAATGAGTTGTAAAACTAATACTGCTAGCAAGAACTTTTATCTATTGAAAACATTTGAATGCAATGATTGTTGCCATCAGCTACGTACAAGTTTCCTTGCCGGTCAAATGCTAAATCACGTGGAAAATATAATTGATTTACTCCGAGACCCCAACCTTGTCCACCAATAATGATACTGCTCAATTTTTCACCTTCAAACTAATGTGTTACTCGTAGATTGATGTATTCAAGAATATAAGTCGTATTCATTTGATCAACAACAACAGAATATGGTCTATATAATTGGTCAACACCATATTGCCATAATCATTTAAACCGGCAATAACAATTCCTTGATTTGCACCTCCTGTCCATTTGACAATACGTTTATTGCCTTTATCAGCAATAAAAATCGATTGATCTCGTTGGACAAATATGTGACAAGGATGCGACAATTGATTCAAGGCATTACCTTTTCCGTTGCCACCTGCAACAATTCGATTTCGAGGCCATTGAATAACTTGATGTCCTTCCATATCGGATATATACAAAGCTAATCCCCAACAAGTTATGTTCTTCATTATTGTTTCTCCTTTATTAGCATTCTTAGGCCAACGTTGCACCCGGTTATTGATACGATCGCAAATGAACATAGTTCCATGTTTATCAACAACAACCTTTGTCAATGTATTAAGTTGATTACTATTATTGCCTGGCTTGTTACCACCGGCAACTAATTCATCACTTGAAGCACCGGGCATATATTTCATGATACGATGATTATCTCTATCCGCAATAAAGATAGCACCATCATCATCAACAAATAATCCTTCAGGATATGCAAGTTAATTCAATGCAGATCCTTGTCCGTTTCCACCAGCAACTATAACACCATTACGATTTCATGTTGCTTTCCTGCATATTTCATTATTTAACGAAACAAATGAAGATGATGATATGGAAAATACTAAACAAAAGAAAAACGATACATGTCATATGTTTAAACTTTACATATTTTCTTCATTGAAAATAAATCACATGATATGAAGAATAGGTGCAAGAGCAATACGTACTTTGAAAAACTAAAAAATGCATCGTTAGATTAAATTCTTATTTGAACAAATAGAATATGCTACATGCTTTACTATTACGAAAACGAAGGTATGCATTATTTGGATAATTGTTTTTTTTTCAATTGAATACTGGTTACAAGCTGATTATGCCTTGTCTTTATATATAGATGCCTAGTTTATCAACAACGTATTATCTTCAATAAGATCAAAACAAAAAAAAATATCAATTAAATTCAGTAAATAGTCAGATGTTCGCCTTAAATTGACACAGGCCACAGAGTGCAATGCCAAAGTTCTACTAAGCCGTTTCTCTTATCATTTTCACAATCGAATAGTGCATGGGCTTGAGGCTGAGAGTCAAACATATGTTATTTGCTTGAATCGATGATATTTGATACTATAGCACGAATATGTTTTCGTTTTCTTTTCATACTAATCATATAGTTGATGGCTCCATCAAGAGATGGTCGAAGATGTTCGTATGAATCGTTTGAGAACGAGCATATATCGATAGATATTGGATGCTTTCCCTGACAAACTGTTAGAAAATTTCCGAAACAAACTCGACAAAAGATGTAAACATCAATGAGTACTATCAATTACTAAACGCATCCAGACATTGTATTAATCAATTAAATAGATTTATTTTTTATCGTTTTGTTGATACTTTCACGATTTTCATGAACCTTTTCGCTTACAAATTCACGAATACAGCAACATATGTTATTAAATGCAAAAGAAGAAAATTGATATCGATTTACCCTTAAACTAATGCCAATTTTAAAACCATATTCATTCTTTCATTTTAGGTAAAAAGAAAAAGCAATATTCTCTAATTTCAGTAATGATATCAACGTCATTCGCTTCTCTGTCAAGCGTAGAATATCTGAAAGCAAAAATTTACAAGTTTTCGATGACGACGAATCATGCGACAGTGATCATCAAAATAAAATATTTTCGCAACACAAAAAGTAAAATATACTCTAGTGGACAAAAGTCTCTGCTCTAGCGGATCTTAGTCATCATAGGTGTTGGAGATCTGAAAATTTGTGTGTATATACTACTTCACGAATGAAGATCAGTAACGCCGCCCACACTTCGATTTCTTGAATAGAAAGGGAATTGTGATCTATGTTACCTACGTCTACTTTGGAATTTATGACTCTGGAAAGACAAGGTCTTATGTGTCAGCCGACTCCTCATTATGCAAAGCTATGGCCTATCTGTCTACATTACTAATTTCATTGAAGCTCATCAATTCTTTTGAGATACCCCTAGGATCCACGAATTCGCAATTCAAGGAAATTCGAGAAAATCAACCAACCCAACACACGTACATAAGATATTAGATTACCCGCCTTCACTACGATAGAATTCTGGCAAATTCCAGAAAATAAAGCAATTCAAGGGACTGAAAGCAATATCCAGCGCATCATATAACTTTCAATTATATCCCATGAAAGTCGTGGAATTGAAGGAAATCAAGGAATTCAAGAAAATCGAGCATTTCAAGGAAATTGAACCAATTGAACGAAATTCAAGAAATTCAGCGCATCATGTTACTTTGACTTATGTCCCTTGAAAGTATCATGAAATTCAAGGAAACAGGAAATTTTGGTGGCTATGGGTGAGTGAGTGTGGGATGTGAGTGTGGGTGCCGGTGTGGGTGAGTTGTGGATGTGGGAGAAGAGATAACTTTAATACTCACATCCACACCGCGCACCCACATCCCCACCCGCCCTTACTACCTACCATGGTTCAATTCCTTGAATTTCTTTGAATTTCTAGAATTGCTTGATTTCCTTGAATTCCATGGTACTTCCAGGGGATATAATTCAAAGATATATGGATATGTTGAATTCCTTGAATTGCTGAGATTTACTTGAATTGCCAATTTTTGGATCATAGGTACTGCTGATTCTTTTCAGAACTATGACCGTTTTATTGTGACCATTGGTATGACGAACAAGCATCTACTGTCCTTCAGAGATCAATGACTTGGCGATAGTTCACTGAATGGAGTTCAAACTGTTAGAGAAGCTTTCTCTACAGTTGCATATTGTTGTCTACACATTTCAGAAGTGAATCTTGCACTAAAGACAAAATGGCACATTAGTGATCATGGTGTTAGTTCCGAAGACTCAGCGACTCCAATATTCGAGAAAATGAACTCATCTTTTAGATGAAGAAAGTCCATAAACCGGACTTCAATTCCATATTAAAAATATCAAGAATTAGTCATGTATTTAATAAGAAACAGTATAAAATTCATTAAATAGCCTTATTTAGGCTATAAAGTTTAAGGCAAAAAAATAAGTGCTACACGTCCCAATTCTCTTTCTAATTAAGCAATCTGGACGCTGTAATGCTACTGATCTACATTCGTGAAGTAGTGTATGCACACAAATTTTTAGGCCACCAGCACTTATGATGACTAGGATTGCTAGGGCAGAGACTTTTGTCTACTAATGTACATCAAATAAATTTAATCTTTTGGCTACAGGACTATCATATATGATAGTCCTGTAGCCAAAAGGTTAATCGATGAATTCATTATAATATCGATTAGAAGTTTCATTGAACTTAGTTTTTTGTTCATTGTATCATCTATACGAGTAAGACTTCATAAAATGCTTTCATTTAGGACGATTAAATTCAAATTCAGCAAGCGAAGATGCAATATTTAGTGAAAACAACCGAACGCAATAAAATAACTATCATTATCAAGTATGAAAATGCGGTGTTTCCATCAGTGACAATTATCTATCATCAATATTGGTTTTAAAGTCTTATTCTCATTTTATTCGACGCTATTTTATTTTGATTCCTACTGAAAAAAAAACATTCTTCTTAGCATTCCATTTCATCAAAAGACGCATTCGACAAAATCAACAATTTGCTCTTTATTGGACTTATTCTCAAAAGAAATACAATTTTTGTATAGAGAAAATAGATAAAGAGAGAGAACAGGATGATTTAGAAATTTTTATATAGGTATTAGTTCATTTTAATAAATATTTAATTGTCTCTTGATTCTTCGTATCTCTAAATAAAGAGAAATTTAATTTATTCTAGCTGATTTGTTTTGAACAAGGATGGTGAAAATTAAAGAAATTCGACGAACATCTATTTAATCTCACGCATTATTTTATAAGTATTCATAGCTATTGAAACATGACTTGGCTAATTAATTATTTCGATTGTTCTTTTTTAGCAAAGAAAGAGAATATTGAATATAACGTGGGTGAATAAAAAAAAACAATATCATGTAATTGCTCTTTTTTTTAGTTAACAACTGCTGAAATTAACTATTAAATGTTTAAATTGAATCGGAAGAAGATAGGTTTTTGAAGATGTGTGCAAAATTATTCCTTAATTAGAATTGAATAATATGAAAAGATAATATTAAATTAAAGAACAGAAAGATAAGTAAATAGTGTACTCAGGATATTTGCTGTTATTCTATCTTCCAATAAAAATGATTAATTTTGAAGGGATTAGAGACTTTTTTGTAGAAAATGTATACTTCTGTTAATCCGTGTATCAAAAGCAAACCTAATATATTTTCTATCAAATGTGTTCGATAGAAATGCAATATAATCTTATGTAATCCCATCTCATAAAAATTATTAGCAAAGAAATCCTCAAGAAATAATCATATTATTTTTGAGCTATCTTCCAAACAAAACAGAGTCAATGCTTATTACTTTCATCTAACCAAAGACATAAAATATTATTTTAAATAAAATCGAAAGCGCTCATACCTATCTTCGCTTTAAAGGTATATTTTTCTGATAATTCTAACAAATCAAATTAAAATAGTATTAATTTATTTTCTCTAAATATATAAATACACTGTTGGCATTAACAAATAACTTAAGAAAATCGAATAAATGTCGAAAAATTAACTTCAATTTTGTTTAATAAAATAACGAATAATCACTTTTAATTGATTTCATGATATTTGGCGCTGCTCTTTTCTTGTTTTGCTTCATTTATCCATGGTCTCACATTCTACAGAATCATCAAGGCGTTCTATTCGGCTCAATATTTACTATTTAACACCTTACCGTTCACTTCATACTATATTTAATTTAGTAACATTAGGTTTATTCACTCCTTACCATTCAGCTATTGAAATTGAAGGTTCTGAATATGCTTATTATGGTCATCCATTTCATTTTAGTGGTGTTATGTCTGGTACACCGAACAAACATACCATGATGTTAGCTTATAGTAAAGTCTATGGACATACACTATTATCTAGTATAGATATCGAAGCAAAAGCACATGACCTAGCTTTTATGGGTGTTCATTATAAATTATTACATTTCAATTGTAACACATTTACCGATGCCTTTCTCTATGCACTCACTAAACATCATTTACCGAGTTGGGTTACTCGACCAGAACGTTGTCTCAGACGAATACGTTGTATGCATCGATTATTCAATGAAAATGAGGATATTAGTACTAGAATTGTTAGTGCATTATATATCAAATCCGTAGGTGATCAAACAGCTGTTTTCAATTTATTAGGAATCGGTATATAATATATTCATATCTATATTATTGATAGAAAATAGATATGGAATAACATGTTTAATTTTAAGACGAGAATGGCATGTATCATTTCTAATTTTAAATTTTAGCAAATGATCAACGTTTGACCACTTTTTATGAAGTAATGCTTCAAGATTATATATCTCGTGGAAAAATTCCTAATTTTAAACTTTTACATCAATTATCTGATCTTCAAATCAAAGATCATCTAACATATATTCATAATAATTTTCTTTCGACATTTCCAACAAAACAATCGATTACTTTAAATAAAATATTTGATGATCTAGCTTCTCTTCAACGACAATTAAATCGATTTGAAAAAAGATTAAAAATTTCTTCGATTGATAATTTAAATTAAAATAAATGAATTCTCTTTTCAACATGTGAAATTCTTGTATGTATAATTTATATATTAAAAATCTATTGCAAAATTTCTAGCGAATCTTTCCATAAGCGCTATAGTCGTAGAATCATTGATGTAAATATATTTATTTTTCTTCTATTTAAAATGTAAAAAGAAGGTTGTTACTAGGAAACGAAATTTGTAAATGGAATTTTTATAAGATGTATATATCTCTTCATTAACATAGACGAAACCAGCTGATTCATTGGAATAATAGTGCATACAACCGCTGTTATTGTTTGCACGATTCTATTTAATTTAGTCGATCAAGAAATTCGATTTTGAGAGTGATGAAGACTGTAAAAGTGAACAGAAGAGAAAAGAGAGAGAGCCAGAAGGAAAAAGAGAGAGAAAAAAAGAAATTCTTGTCAAATACTATATAGTATTCATTGTTTGTCCGAACATACTTGACAAGTGTGCATTTTTTTCTTCTTTATTACCATTGTAGTTTGTTTTAAACTCTTCAAATCACTTTAATTTATCATGATTAATACATATCAATGAAGGTTACTATTCGAGTAAGTTTGATTAGAAGAAATGTAACTTCTTTTCTTGTTTTAATTATTAAAATCATTTCTTGTCAAATTCTAGGCACCACTGCATAGAAGCAATCATCGTGAAGAAAAGAGTGATTATGCAAATTTTAGTCATACAAGAATAAGTAAGAATATTTTTCTTTAATTATGCAGAACTATTTGATTAAATTTTTACTATGAAAATTATTAACCGTAATCTTAATCAATGAAGCTATATAAATGAAATTAGCTTGTTGATTGAATTCTCACTATTATATGTCAATAAACTCAATAGTAGCAGTAAAATTAAATTATATAGGGATTTGTTTAAAGTTGTGATTAAACAAATATATGAATGAACTCAAATCCAAGAATGAATTTTGATTTCCTGTTGTTTTTCCTTCATAATCATGAAAATTAATAACTCATCTAAGATAACTTTGTGCAATATGTTTTTTCATGTAGTTAACATATTTCTTCTCCTTTTTTTTCGGACGCTTAAAATGGCTTATGCGAAACTTTTAAAAGTGTTCCTATTTTCTTGTCTTTATTTGAAGTGTAAAAGATTTATTCTTAAGTTTTCTTATGCATTAAAAATGATTTTTAATAGATTGAGTGAATTGATTGAATTCAAGTGTATGTCATTTATTAAAAAAAAGTGAACAAAAAATCTGTCGAATCAAGATTGTAGAATAAACACATCATAAATTCTCCAAATCAAAAGTGTCAAAGTACATTTACATGCAAATAAATATTGAGAATTTGTAAATGAAAAAGCGATCGAAGCCGACAACAAGGACAATTTTTTTAACCTGTCTGATGTATTCATTACTGTACTAAAAATTCTTCTTAATCAAGATAAATATATCGAATTTTAATTAGAATTGAATCAAATTTTTGAAGTAAATAATAGAATACCGAATATATTGAGTATAATTGTTCACTATTCCTTGATGAAAATGAAATTTATAGTATTCAATTCATCCTTGAGAATCAATATAGAATAAAAATATAAGGCAAAATTGTATCCTTGAAATGCACAGACAAATCAAATAAAATTCAAGTTTAACGAATACTATTTTCGAAAAAGTATCATTGGATTATTTATGACATTGAAACGTATGAAAATCTTTTTTCAAGAAGAAATGTTTTTTTTCCGTTGGTATTTGATAATAATCTTTTGTTATTATCTTTTCTAGTCACTTTATTTCAAGTGCCTCAATATGAGCATTTACAAATACTTATTTGTAATAGTAATTCATTGACAACATTAGCCGGCGTTGAACATATAAAACATTTGTGGAAACTTGACGTCGGAAATAATCAAGTATAGAACATTCTGATTGAAAAATAATGTTTTCTTTAAATTTCGTTCCTTTTTCCAATCGTTTAGATTCGTAGTCTTCAACATTTATCACGTTTTATAGCACTTGGTTCACTTATTCTTTCAAATAATAATTTAACATGGATCGAATTACAACATATTCGTCATATGTTTATTCTTGATTTAAGACTTGATGGAAATACTACTCTTGATGCTGATCCAAATTGTAATAAAAGAAGAAAAGAATATTGTCCTTGAAAAAAATTGTCTAATTCATTTATATAGATCGTCAACATGTACTAGATTGTTTACCACGAATTTGGATGTGTGATGGAGTTTTTGTATCAAGTAAATCCTGTTGAATAAAGTAAACAAATCTTGCTGTTCTCGATTTAATTTTAGCTGCTGAACGAAATCAAGTAGATGAGTTTTTTACACAATCATCATTAACACAAAAACCTGTTGTAAGATATATAAAAAATTCCATAAAAATCTCCGAATTTGAATCTGTTTCTTCTAGCGACGAAAATTAGCACGTGATATATTTATGCCAACAAATTTAAAAGATCGTCCAGTTAATGGACTTTTTGGAGTGAAAGTCAGCATAATATTTAAATAACTTATTAAAAATAACTTTATTATGTTTTCTTGCTTTCATAGGCAACTGAATTATTTGCTAGATTTCCAATGAATTGTTTTGTTAATTCAGGTAGAAAGAAATTATAAATAATTCTAATAAAACTTTTTTTTTGTTCGATATAGATCTTGATAGAAAACGAATAAAACATTTAGCTTATACTATTCAAGATTTATTACTTACAGAAATGAAATATGATGATGAAAAGTACGAAAATATTTAACAAAAAAAGAAAAGAAAAATATTTTAATATATACGTTTAATTAGAAAACATGATGAATTTCTCACAGAAAATCGTCATATGCTTTCGCAAATGATCGATCTTCGACAAACACATATCGAACAATTTAATATGCTTCTTATTTTACTTATAGTAAGTAAAACATAATTTCATCATTGAATTGAATGACCGAAAGAGAAAAATATCAAAGCTAGAAAATTTTTTAAAAAAAAGTATGTCTTCAGTCAATGTTGATTCGAATCCTCTATAGTTTATTATTGATGTAAGAGCACAATAATTGCTATCCAATATCGTATAGATAATCTTGATGAACAATATTATGATGATCTTATAAATGTAATGAAATATTTATATGTGTTGTCATCGATAGTTGCTAAACAGAAAAAATGACAATATTATTTTTTTAAATTTATGTACGATTATAGGCAGCGAAGCCACAAGACTTAAATAATCCAAACCTTATCTTAGATTCACACATCGTAGGCTAGGGTAAGCTCAAGCACCTTACTCTTTCTATCAGATTAATAGATTTGAGCAATGCATCACATATTTTGTACAAATACCAATATTTTTTGCCACCCATGAAAGTTAATAATAACGTTTTTTTTAACGAGACAGACTTGAAAAACGTTTTTGAGGAAACATTGAGTTTTGTACATGTAAATATTACATCATACATCAGCAATGACATGAAACGGAAACCTTTAGCGACTCAGATTACATACCTATGAAACATTTTTAACAGTGAAAAAGCTCATAATGCAGGATCTTTTTTTTATATGAAACATTTCAGCTTTGCCATAAAACGTTTTTCGAAAGTTGCATCTCGTTACACAAGTACCATTTTTTTTTCTGATCTGCATCACCGTTACACGTTCTAAAATGTAAGTTCAACAGAAGATACACTAACTGTAGTTCATCTAAATGGTATTCAAAATATCATCTTCTCTCACTTTTAACTTCCAAATGAAGATCTTATAAAAAATATTGAGCCTATGCTAGAATTCAAACATTCTACTACCAATATGTATGGCATATGTTACAATGTTAGTATAATGTCAAAAATAAAAAATGTCTCATGAAGTAAAATTTTCGATATTTTTCCTTTCAGTCTTTGTCTAGCACAATATTGAATTAAATGTTTAATAGATTTTTTTTGTTATTTTCAACAGACTGATATTCTTTTTCAACTTCCTGGTGAATTATTGCATAATGTTTTAGATGTTACTCATATAAAAACTATTGGGTATTTGAAAACAAGACCTATTTTTATATTAAATAAATATTTGTATAACTGTATATTTATTTAGTAATTTAAATATTCTTAATATATTTACATCAAGTGAACAGTTAAAATGTATGATTGCATCTCTTGTTCATGCAGGTGCACGACTTGATCGAGATGAAAATCATGTAAATTATTATTTATTTTTCTTTAAATCACAAACTTTTTTTCTTTTTCTTTTAGCCATCGGCATTTTATGATAAACTTTTTAATAGTATCTCAGTTGTTCTTACAAATGAAGTACGACAATTATCTTCTTCAAATACCAATCAAGTTCATCCAAATTCTGGATTGTAAAAAACAAAACAAAAAGATTAGAAATATAAATAATTTCTCTATATTAATATCTTTAGAATTTCGGAAGCAAAATCAATGGTTTGTCTTGAAGTTATGCAAGTATTAATTATGTGCCCATCATTTTATACACTTATTGATAATGCACGTATGTACTGAAACTATTTAATTCGATAAGATTGAAATTTTTTTTTCCGTCAGATGTAAATTCTATTTTAAAACAAGCATTAGATCGATCACCAGCATATGGAAGTATTAGAGATGTTTTAGAAAGTTTTAATGCTGATCAAGTAAGAAAATCAAAGTCGATATAAATCAATGGATATTTCTATTTCCTTTTTAATAATAGAAAACAGGTGAAGAACAAAAAGAATTATTAAGTCCAATTATAGGTAATATATTAAAGATGGCTATTCGAACATTATCCACTAAACGAATAAAAAAAATAAATGAATCATTACCAGCAGTTCAAGTAATATTTTAAAATAAAAAAAAAAACATTTATTATTCTAATAATATCTTAATGTATTTCATTGAGTAGGATACGTCAACACAGGAAATTGAAAATTCAAATAAACGATTACAAGAACAAGCTATATTATCACCGAAAGTTTCACAACGTGCAAATGCTAATCGTGTACCGGGTAAATCTTCATCTTTGAAATTAATCTAGATATGTATATACGCAAGTTTAAATGATAGAGATGTCCAGTTGTGTTTTTGAATTAACTTATCCATGTCGGATACATTTGAATTATAAAATGAACATTCCTAAGCAATTATAGATCTGCAGTCTGAAATTCCTGTACGATTTTAAACTTTTTTTATATGAAAAAGTATATTATTTCTTTTCTTTCATAAGCAGCAAAAAAAGAAAAGAGATGATCTCAAATTCCATAAAAGAAGAAATGATTCAGAATTCACTTGATATCTTTCTACTTCTAAAACTTGATCAATTTCGCTGTGCATACGCTTGCTTGCTGCTGCAATGGAATGTAGTGTTGATGTCAAACGTTGTAATTAGGAATAGATATAAATGAATGTTTTATCCATTATGATAATACATGTTCACTTTTTTAATCATTCATTTTCCTCTGCATATATATTCGGTTACTTTGTCATATGGTTCATCATCATCATCTGTAGATAAGTTTTCATCAAAAATGAATTCTTTTAGTCAAAAAAAAAAATCCCTTTCCACTTCTATGATCTGTTCTCACGACCAAGAAATTGCTCAGTCATAATCGAATCATTTTTTACTCTTATGCTTTTATATAAATTAGCAGTTTAAAAAAAGTTAAAAGAAATCCTAAACGTCGAGACCTCATTAATTGACGAGTCGGATTCTAGTGTGAGATCATATCCGAATCCAAACTGACCTAGCGGGTTTATACTCAGACTAACATGAGATCATGCATTGAGTAAAACAGCCAAATGTTGTCTTTAAATTGTTTAATTATCAAACTTTAAAAAAATAACATATTATTTTCTCGTAATTTATTCCATCTATAAAAAACAACTTGATGTATCATTTCATCACGAAAAGCTTTTGAACAAAAAAACCTAGCAAATATTATTGTATTTCTCTTATTTTTCATCTTTCTGTTTTAATAATAATACAAAAAAGATAATCTTGTTAACATTTCTCTTTATAAAATCAAAGAAAAAGTTTTATATTTATTATTCAGCTATTGGTGATCGTATATTAACTGCTCCACAAAGTTTTGGTCGTATTGTAACATTACCTGATACAGAAATTGCAATGATTCAACTTGATCACATTCTTGCTGTTAATGGTGCTATGATCAGTAGTAGTTCAGCATCTGATCATACTACTTATGTTAATATGAATAATTTTGAATGGGATCCCTCACATGAATATTGGAAACCAAAATTTGCATCTGGTGATAAAATAACATTACAAATGACAACAATACGAAGTGAAACACCTCGATTTATTCCTCCTCCACAACTACCACCTTCACCTTTGCCAAGAGCAATACTACCTAAAGTGTGCATTTAGATAATTAATTTATAAATTTAAGACATATTTTCTTTTTTTTTTTTTTTTATTAATTAGACACCAGAATCTATTGAAAAAGGACGTGTTACACCAAAACTTTTTGAAATGAGTAAGTCTTATTAATTTTCTTTTCAATTTCAGTCAATAGATTGTCTTTTTTTTTCTAAATATAGATCTCAATAAACCAAAGTATATTTCATCTAATCTTCTTTGTTTCTTTAATCATATATTTATTATTTTTTCAAAATCTAGAGAAGCATTTATTGATGCACCACGTGAAACAACGCCTTCTCCATTAGCTCCTATTATTCATCAAGAAACAACTCGTAATTCTCAAGAAATATCGAAATGTTCCCCACAAACTCTTTTTATTAATCAAGAAACTATTCATCATTCTAAAGAAATATCAAATTCTCCTCCACCAAGTTCTCCAATAATTGAGCGTAAAGTGTTTACACCAGAAGAGTAGATAAACTTATCTTGTTTTATTCATTTATTTATGTGAATTCTTTTTTCTTTTTCTTCGAAGACTGTCATTTGAACGTCCAATGTCTGTTCGTATAATAAAACAAAAACAAGAACAGATAAAAACTTCTATTAATGGTGAAGCTGTTTCTACATCACCAGTTCTTATTGAATCAATGCTTCTACTTATGCCTAATCAACCTCATGTACCCATTGTATCATTTGAACAAACACAACAACGAACAAATTCATCAACTATGAATGATTACGAACCATCACGTGTTATATCAATGCTCGAACATGCATCTACTGTTCCTTTAACACCAACTAATGGTCGACGATCAGCAACACATCGTGTTTATCTACCAGTACATAATGCTTCACAATGGTTTAATGGGCCTGATATGCAAAATGAACGAACAGGTCGTATGGAAAAAGTTGTTGCTTCACTTGTACGTCGATCATTTCGACCATTCGCTACTTATACGTACGTTGTAGGATATTTATTGATAATTTTATTTTATTAATTTTTTTTAGAATGCCACGTGTACCAACATTAACATCCCCGTCATCAAGAGATCATGCTCACTATAAAGGTAAAGCTTTTGTTTTTTTTTCTGACATTCAGAATATGATTAATTATACATTATCTTAGGAGTTCGACCAGAAAGTTTTCAAGATTTTTGTATTGAAAGTCATCGTATGACAACAACACCTTTAAGTTTTGCTCGACAATCTCAATCACCTAAAGGACGCTAGTAAGTTTTTGTTTTTTCTTTTAAATAAACATATACAAAAAAAAAATCTTTTTTTTCCAGTACACCATCAATACGTTCACATGATTTAAGCCGTGCGAGCAATTCTAATCATAATGTGCATCGTGCTAAATCATTGATTAATCCACCGTGTCCAACACCTTGGATGTGATACATTTTATGTGTCTTAATTGATTTGTGAATAAAGAATTTTCTGACAAATAACTTTTAATGAAATGTATACTATTCCTTTTATTTTCCTATTTTTTAATTATTATATAATGGATTTAATCCACCTATATCCTTCTCATTATGTACTATTCTGCATTTTTCTTTTCTAAGAATGAAGCGAGAAAATAGAAATGAATATTGACGCATTTTTTTTTTGACAGTGAAATATTTCTTTTATTTATTAATATGTTTTTTTAAATTATGATCTAAAAATAAATTATGTCTTAACAAAAACTGTATTGCGAAACTAATACATAACGACATGAGTTAATTCCTACTTACGAAAGGCGTCATCATTATCATGATAGGAATTTTTACTTCCTTTATTTCGTAATAGGTTTTCTCCCACAGCAATTATTGCAATGACAATTCAGTGCTAGAGAGGTCGCTTTTTGAATATTATATAAGCAAAACCAAATGTATATGTCAGACATATATTGGTATTAAGAAAAAATAATAATTCAGTATACAATGCCTTCAACTAATTCCTTCATTAAATGTAAATGTTCTTCTGAATTAAAATTAATTAATTCTTATCAATGTTCTCATTGTTTAACTTGGTTTTGTTATCAATGTTTAATCAAACATCATCATAATGATATTAAATCTGAATTTATGGATATGATAGATCGAATTGATAAAATTCTTGTTCAATTTTTATATCATGCACATAGTCAAACCGCATGGACTAATCATTTAACAGAAGATCAAAATCGATTAAAAATATATATTAAATATATTGAAGCAAATTGCAAAGATCTTCCAATTATTGCATTACCTGATTTTCAATGGATACAACATATTCAAAATCTTATTAATAAAAACTCAAATTCTATCTATGAAAATTGTTCTGCATTATTATATCCATTAAGTTCTTTTATTAAACCATAAAATAAACATCCACATATATATGTATATCAATTAATATAATTAAAAATATGTTCATTAACCATGGAATTTTTCATTCCTACTTCATATGAACCACAATAACCATTAAGTATTGGTGCAGCTGGAATACCACGTCTATATTGAAACAAAATTAATAAAAATGTAAATTAAAAAATTTTCGTTATTCTATCGAAGTTTTATTTGATATTTTTTTGTTAGGTAAAATTAAATAGTTTTTAAAAAATTTCATAATAAATAAAACATGGAAAAATATGATAATAAATAACTGATCTTATATATATATATATTAACTTATGTTTCATTTTAATTGAAGTTCAGTTGAATCTCGGAAGCTGTAGATTTCGCTAGTGTTCTCAATTGAAATCTAGGTTATGTAAGCAAGCTTCGGGCAAAACAAAAGAAAACGAAAAACAGTTTAAGCTTGTGCTTTTTGAGAACTATTCTTTTCTCGATAGTCATCTGTCTTCGAATAACACATACTCCATAGATAATATATAAAGTATAAATACATTGTAATTTTAAGCTTTGTTATGTTGCGACGAAAACAAAATGAAGAATTTTATTTTAGCTTATGGATTCGTTATGGTAAAATAATAATTTTCTTATCTTAAAATTTAATTCTCAAAGCAAAAATTAATGTGTTGTTTTGTTTATTTATAGAAATACTTTTCGAAGATCAGTGTCCAATGTCGATACATAAGAAGTCATTGACGCATACATTACGATATAAATAAATGAAAATCAATACTATGTGAACTGAAAAGGAAAGCTTGTTAGCGCGAGCCCTTTTGCAGCTGAAATATGAAACTCACATGTTCTACATAAGCTAGTAGAGAATTTAGTACAATTTTTTTTGCATCTAATGAAATACACTGTAAAGTTTGTAATAAATGAAGTGAAACAATCAAAGCTTAACACAACATAAGATTTATTTGCTTCTTAATAATGATCAACATTACTGACAAAATATCAAAATGTTTTTTTAAAATCATTCTCAATATGATTATACTATCATGGGTTCATATTATTTTGGGGAGGCCAGAATTTCGGGCCAAGAAATTTTCGGCCTGGAACTTCGGCCCGGGCCTAAATTCCGGCGGCGTTTCGGCCCAGGCCGAAATATCACCGGAAATCCGGCCCGGGACGAAATTCATCTCACTGCTGTTAATAAAAAATAGTCTAGCTTCAATGAATAGTTAGCACATTTCCATAGTGCTGAGCAGTACAACGTAGTGCTGAGCAGGACGACGTAATGCTCAACAGTACGACATAGTGCTGAGCAGGGTAATTTTACATCACTTTATAGTTATAGCATTCTATCAAGCCTACTGCATTTCGAAAGACAGTCCAGTGTGTTAGGAGACAAAACGTAGCGTATACATTATATAGTTGAGATTTAATTCGAGCTATAGATTAAAAAATTGTGGTTAGACTACTGAACAAATGACTCGATAACTGACAACACCAGGAATAGACAAACAAGAATATGTGCGCATGGTCGATAGAGCGTTTAATGGACTTCTATCAAATTTTTCTCGTGAGATTTCAAGATAAAAAGCTATAAAAGTTTTTTAATGTATTACAAATTTGATCTAACACTACTTATTTATTAAACGTATAAGTCATCTTTAGGTTTTTTTTGTATTTTAATCTATGAAAAAAAGAACATCGTAATAAACAAGTAAATTCACGTTAACAGACATGTCGAAGAGTTCAAAAAGCTATCAACATTTGTATAGGAATATTAAATAATTGAAAGTAGATTAGGAAAGCGTTACTTAGCGGTCTTACTGAGCACTGTAGTTTTATTTTGACAGTTGTTGTCATGAATTAATAGTTATTTCGCAAGGCTACAATACTTCTAATACAGTTTATATGAGACTGCTGAGCAGTACGACGTAGTGCTGAGCATTACGTCGTCCTGCTCAGCATTACGTCGTCTTGCTCAGCACTAAGTCGTACTGCTCAGCACCACGGAATGTATCCACTAGTTAGAGAAAAATGGCATCCTTTTTTAGGAATTGATGAGATGAATTTAGGCCCGGGCCGAAAATTCCCTGGACCGAAATTCATGTAAACCTTATTTTGATGCTATGATAAATAAAACAAAATATAAGCGACAGCCGTCAAAATGAATGAAAATAATAAATGACTATGAAAATATTTCTCACGAACTGAAATAATTACAGTTGGATACTGAAGCACTAACTACGACAAAAAAAAGCCATGGCCTCACTATTACTAAATAGTGTAGATATCTTTGCTTGCTTCTCTCTCTGATCTTAAAATGTCAAGCAATGCTGTTTCTTATGCAAATCTCTTATTTTTTCTTGTGTACATAGAATTGAGCGTAGTATTAAAATGATTAATTTATATCTATGATTGCTATGAAAACATAGTCAATGTGTAGCAATTGATTATTTTCTAACCTAAGCATTCGACATCGATGAACATCAAGTCGAAATTGAGCATCTTCTGGATTATTTACATCAATTGAACTCCATAAACGTTCAGCAACAGCTGATACACGAGGCCATAGACGAGATAAACTATTAGTACCATCAACAAATTCTGCCCAAAGTGCAGCTTCACCGCCAATTAATCGCTGTCGTGCAATATTATCACCTTGAAATACAATAAATATTTTTTATTTATCAATATAAAATGCAAATTTATTTTTCTACCAGTAAAATTTGCAAATAAATCAATATTGTACCATTTAAAAAATTCTAAATTCATTACCGATTCAGGTGTATTATATTTACCATAGTTAATCCTAATAAAACATTAACAATCTTATTAAAAACAAAAGCAAAACTTTTCTTTTTAATTTTTTTACATATTTAAATAAAATGGAGCAGCAAGAACAGCATCATATCCTTCACTCGTAGCTTTTGATAAATAATAAGACCACGATGGACTATCAGATAAAAGTGAAGTATCTTTCCATATTTCAATAACAGTATCTGATGGTAATTTAACACCATCATCCCATACATCTTGCCATACCATTGATTTGCCACCCATGGATTTCATTAATTTAAGAATTTGTCTTGAATAATAAGCCATTAAATCTGTTTCATTAAACATATTATTTTCTTTTAAAAATTTTTGAATATTTGGATTTGACATCCTTCAATACATTAAAAAAAAGGAAAAAAAAGAAATTATATTTTATATTTAATTTCAAAATCATACCAACAAGCTGGATAAACTTCATCCATGCCAAGATGTATATATGGTTCGTATTTAAAAATATATTTAACTTCTTTTAAAAATTCATTCATAAATTTATAAACTTCCTTTTTTGTTGGATCAAGAATTTCTCGTTCAGCATGTACACCATATATAGCTTGACATGGTATTGAACCATTATAACAGTCAGTTAAAAACTCTATATTTAAAACAAAAATACGTAAGATAATAAGTAAAATTCTAAAATATGAATACAAACCAGGAAATGCACGTCCAAGAGCAGCAACATGACCTGGTGTGTCAAATTCAGGTATTATACGAATGCCACGAAGTCGACCATGTTCAATAATATCTTGAACATCGTCAGGTGTATAAACATGAGCAGATGAGAATGCTCCCTAGAAAAATTTACATGTACAAAAGAATATATAAAAAAGAAAATTATGTTAAACTTTGTCAGTTAATTGTGGAAATCTTCGAGAAACAAATGGCCATGATTGATCGTCAGTAATATGCCAATGAAAAACGTTAAATTTATTGTAAACCATTGCATCCTGTAGAGAAAAACAAAGCAACTAGATCTGACGATATGATTTGATGGAAAATGAATTACTAAATGTTGTTTTATTATTGGAACAGGTAGAAAATGACGAGCTGTATCCAAAAGAATACCACGATATGGAAAACGAGGCCAATCATGAATATATATTGAAGCATTTGTTGCTAACTATGAAAAAAAATTGAAATATTTATTTAAGTTTTTGGTCAATAAACTTCTTACATAATTATCTTCATTAATAAAAAGTAATTGTGAAAATGTTTCAAGACCATTTAGTGCACCCCAAACATTTTCAGCAAAAATAATTCCATAAGAATTTTCAATTGTAATTCTATCTAAATAAATAATTCGATTTATTATACTGAAAAAATGTGAAAAAGAAAAATAAGTTACAAGATTGATCATCACGAAGTTGTGGATATATATGACATTTTTTTGATTGTACAAGAATAAAAACTGATAGAAGAATTCGATTTTCATCAAATCTATTTGGAGTTTGAACTGATAATTTTGGTGGAAAAAATATTGGCTTATAACGTTCAATAGCTTTATCAATAATATCACAATTTTTTAGATTTGAATATACAATAAAAAATTCCGGATCAATGAAAATATAATCCAAACTAGCATTTAAATATTGAGGTTGTGGCCATGGAGCATTTGGTGCTGATGGTTTACCCTAAAATTACATATAAAAAATTAACTGAAAACAAGTTTATCTAACCAATGAATTGAATTCTTTATCCTCTAACATCTCTATTTGTTTAAATATTTCATCTATTTTATTATTTCATCGATACAATAAAATTTCTTGATTAGAAAAAAAAAATTACACTTACTCTTAGTGGATATTTTGCTTCGATATAATCAATTGCTGAATAAACATGATTTATACAAACGATAAAAGTCAGTACATATTCGAAAAAATGTGGTCTATGCAACATGATAGTAAACAGAATGAAAATGATTGATTTGATTTTATCCAGATTATATACATACATAACGCTCGATATTATTCATTTGGACTAGACGTATATATTTGTTGAAAAACAAAAATACAAATAAAAATACGAAAGTTTTCTATTTCAGAATTTAGTTAATTTTTTAAAATTTATCTTATATTAATAGTTAACTTGATCAAAGTTTCTCTTGTTTTACATATTCATTTCAGCAAAAAAAGGTTTATAATACATACTATTAAAAAATTTACGAACGTATCTTCAAATAAATCACATTCTTCAAGGATCATGTAATTCACATAGACAAAATCATTTAAATTAATCAACATACTTTATTACAAAGGATAAAAAAGACCTCGATTCTTTCCTCTTGATTTGTTTCAATGACATCAGAATTTTAATCTTGGCACGTTCCATTCGATGAGAATCATCTAATACTCTTTAAAAAAAAAAAGAAGATATTATATAAGAGATTTATCGATTTAAACAGGCGTGATATTTCCCATATCTTCTCTTAACACAAACATGAACATATTACACTATTTAAATCTAAATCAGCTTAAAGTTTTCTTTCTTTCTATTCATCAGTTGACATAAAACTAACAAATAAAACATGATTGCTTTCAATACATATCTTCATTCTTCTATCTAGCAAATCAAATATTTCAAATATTCATTATATTACATATATAGTTTACTTCCACATCATTTATTCAATAAAATAGAAACAAATATGGCTTTTGTTTTCATTATATTTGAATTTATGCATCATACGATATTATCATTACTTCTCTCCTCTTCAATTAAAACAAATCGAAAAAAGAAAGAATTCGTTCAATTTTCTTTAATCTTCAATCATTTAAATGTGTGTTAAACACCTAAGTGTGTATTATATTTATGCCTTATTTTTTGTTCGAGGCAAATTCACTTTGATGATGTGTTGCTCACTTTTTTCGATTGATTTTCAATTTTCAATAGATAACATTTAATCGAATGTCATCATTATTATTTTTGTTTTTTATATATTTCAACCTGGTACTTTGTTTCTTTTTTTTTTATGTTCTCTACTAGATATTGAATTTTTTTTCTCACAATACAAATCTCATGCACCAGCAGTAACAATTAAAGATAAATCAATTTATCAATCATTGTTAACATAAAACAATAAAAATTGACAAGAAACAGAGAAAGAGAGAGAGAAAATAAACTAGCAATCATTTGATTATGTGCGATATAGTGCAAATGTAATCCAATTACGCATTCATTCAACCGATCTCGTATTTATATATATCAAGTGTATATTCAATCAATAGTATTAGTTCATTACATTCATCGATATGGAAAGTAAGTATAAGAAAAACAAAACTCAATGGCGGGGTTTATGAAGAATTCTCTATGATGACTAAGAGTGTCCTAGGGTCATTACGCAGTCAGCAACAACCGTAGACATTAGGTGAATAAATGAAAATAAGCTTTTTTGAGATTTGAATAGTGACTTGTACATTTTGATAAATGAGTAGATTTTTGATAAAAAAAAATTTTCGTAAAAAGGTCGAATTTCAGCATCTTTAGAGAAAAACATAACTTTTTTTTCAAGAGACAGACAATAAATAATAAATAATAGGAAACGAGAACTTGCAATCTATTGATTAATAAGAAAAGTTTTCGTTTGAAAAAAATAATTATTCTGTTTATGTTAAGCATTTTCCGAAAAGACGTCGTCAGTAAAGTTGCTCGGTACTCTTTCCACTAATATGATATCGATGAAAGCTTCCGAGGATGTTCTTCTATATCAGGGACATACACTCAATTAACGCAACGATGTACAAATATGTCTGAACTGAGATACAGGTTTTTAAAGGTTTTTTTGAGATTTCTTTATCACAAAATCACTTTGTGAGAATAATCAAGAGATATTTAGAATCAGCATGAAAAAATACATCGAGTGATGTATCATGTATCAATTTTTAAACTAACAAGTTTTTTCACAGAATTTTAGGGTAAGGATTCCTTTGAAGATTTTTCTTCTATTACGAATAATCTTATTATTCACCACAACGAACTAATATTCCTATGCAAAAAAAAACAAAATTTTCCAAGATTAAGGAAGAACATTCTTGATGATTACGTTTTCGCATTTTTTTTTATCATGAGTTGATTGATGAGCTGATAATCGAAATTTTGTTTTCTCTTATTACTAATTTTGTCTAATTATCTCATCATATAAATGTTATCTTAAGATACTATATCAAAATATTTTTTTATTTCTTTAAGGTCATTTATCAAATGCAATGTATATAAGTGAAATACCTGTACGTTATATGTCATCGACCGGTAATAATGAAAAAGTAATTGAATGGATTAGTAATTTAAATAATCGTACGACTGCTCGCGATGTTATTCGAATAATTTTACCAACATGTGATCCAAACAATTATCTACTTTATATTTATATGGATTGTAAGAAAAAACTTTTAAATGATTCAGCATGTATTTATAAAGTTATTGCAAAAATTAATCAAAGAAAATATTCACGACGTTTATTATTTGAAATACGTTTAAAAAAAGTGAAAAAACATGTTCGATTTGCTGATGAAATTCTTGTACAAAATATTATTCAACGACAATGTTTATCAAATGAAACAATTCGAAATAATATTATTGAAACAATATCAATTCCGTATGAAAAACAAATAGAAACATTAAAAGAAAATTTTCAAAAACATATTCATCAACAACAAGAAAATTATATTAAATTATCTTTGCATTCAAAACGGTAAATAAATGTTTTTAGTCATAAGAAAAAACATCAACATATTGAATTTTCATTCTTTTATTTTTAGACCATCGTTAAATATAATCAATGAAAATATTCCACATTCCTCTAGTGAGTCGGGTATTAGTTCAAATTTATCTGTGGATGATTGGATTGTACCAACAAAAACAACCTTAGAAACACTTGTTTGAAACAGCTTGTTGTTGTTTTTCTTTTTTCATTTTTAAAATTTATGCATTGTTAAAAATAAAAGAAAAAGTTTCAAAACAAAATCATAGTTTATATTAAATAATTCTTCAATACAGATGTGATCATATAATCATGAATGATGTAATAAAAAGTCGAGGCATTTTTCCTGAGGTTAATATCAAGAATCATATTTCGCTTATCATTACAGATGAATATACATTTCTTGTTAATCAATATTATTCTGTGTATGTTTATAGATTAAAATAAAAATTATTCTGATTGATTTCATGGCCATCATTTTTTAAAAATAAACAAACTGAAGCCTTTTGATCTTTTTTTTTTTTTTCTTTTTTTGGCGAAAAAAATATTTCGATTCGATACATTCTTTTTGTTGATCAAGGTTAAATAGGTCAACTTATTTTCATGATTAATCCAATGGAGAATTAAAGAACAAAGAATTTGTACGCCTGTGCTTGTCACTCTTCGTATGTCGTTTATTTTTCTGTTTCTTTCGCTCCAATTGGTGACGCAAAAAAAAAAGAAAGAAAGCCGATCGACAACGAAGAGTATAGAGCGCAGATAAAAAAGGTCTTTCTCTCTTTTTCTATGTCTCGCTTACATTATACATTTTGAATCCGTGGCAGCTGCAGGCAACCACGCCTTGCTTGTTCTGTTGCCCACTCATCCAGTTTGCACACATACATAAAACGGAATAGCTGTTGTCTATAAATATATAAATAAGAAAGTATACGATCATGGAACTTAATTCAATGGAGAATCTTATACATCTACCAATCTACGACAATGTAATCAGGTGATAGAAAACAAAAATTGAAATAAATATCAAGTAAATATTTTATTATATTAACACATGTTCTAGACGATACGGTAAATATACAAAGAAGGTCAATGGAGAACTTGTCAAAGGTTTGTATGTGTAGAATTTTGTATTTTAAATCATAGAAACTAGATCAGAACTCATTAATGTACACATGGTCGTCCTTGTGAGATCATCATTATCAGACTAATTGAGCACTGGTAGTGATCATCATTTATATAGGCATTTTCTTTCATTTGATCTAGTCATTTATGATTGGTTCGAACGTGAAAATCGAGATCAAGATAAATATCATGGTCATCAGTATAAATTAGGACTGACAAAACAACAATATGATCAAATGAAATCTCTTGTATTACCGAGAGGTAAACTTGTTAATTATCAACATAAATAAATCATTGTTTTTTGCTTCATAGGTCTCTATGGAGAAGAATTAACATTTGATAAATTTTGCGATATTCTTATACCGGTTATAACCGGTGGTGAAACTGATCGACATGATGATTATTCAATATGGTTAGCATTTTGTGCATTTGATAAAAATGGTGATCATTATATTCAAGCTGATGAACTTGAAACATTAATGCGTATTATTGGTAAATCTGTTAGTCGAGAACGTATAAGATATTATATTGATAAAGTTGATTGGGATTATAATGGTAAATTAGATTATAATGAATTTCGAGAATTTATTGTACGTGGTTATGCACGTGAATTACTTATGATGGATATAACAAGAGAAATTATTTATTCAAATGAATCAATGAAAATACCACCAAATATTTCTCTATAATCAGTTTCTTTTGTATTTTACATATATATATATATTTTATAATTAATAAAGCATATTAGAGTCGAATGAGATTTGATTAGATCAAGAACAGAAGTTCGTCTTATCCTTGTGAAAAAATCATGAATCAATCATTTGTTCATCAATTAATATTAGTTCAAAGTTAATAGAAAGCATCTATATGAAAACTCCTTTTTCCATCTTTCCTTTGTCTTATAATCATAAATTTCCTGTTTGGTGCAAATAGTATATTGTAATACATATTTCTCTACTGAGAGTTAATTTCCTATATGTAGCAGAAACATACGATCATTAATCATTCTATAACATATATATCATTTTTTATTATATCTGAAAAAAAGTATACAATACTAATCGTTAAAGATTTGTACTAGTCTTTGAATAGTCAAATAACGAACCACTTTGACCATTATTTCTCATATATAAACCTCTATTACCAGTTGCTGTTAATGATATTGTAGCACCCATTGTATTATCAACTGATGTAGGTTTATCCGAACGATGTAAATTTCTCCATAAATTTGTTATAATATTTGTTGTAACATCATCACCAACATTTGAATGTATAAGACGTAGAATAAAAAATCCATCATATTGTAAATAATTATAAACAAATGCATGCATACTCGTACGTAATGTTGTCATACTTTGTTGTGTATGTATACGTTGTGTAAAAAATGAATAACGAAGACGTGAAAAAAATAAAAATATTAACCAAGATATAAAATTATAAATAGTCACTACGAGAACAATATTCATCCAAATATATAATATAGTAAAGATTTGTTCATTATATATATTTATAGTTAATACACCTAAGACAAAAAATAAATATGATTTAGATTTTTTGGTTGCAGAAAAAGTGGAGAACTTATGTAGAATATATTTATAAAAGACGTCTCAGAAAAAAAAGGTTACCGTACAAATGCAGGAAGATTTTCATTTTAGTTTAGAAATGTAAAAATTGTCTTAGATATTGATATTTTATAGAGAAATATTTTTTTCTATCAAGGTGGATTATTATGGGCATTAATGAGAGAGATGCATGCAACGACATAACGAATTATGTCATATCTATTATGGATAAAGATCAAACTCGATGATCTTAAAAGGATGTCAGAAAAAAGATATACACTGATAGTCAATCAGTAGAAAGTTAAGAATAATATATAAAAACTACAAGAAAATATTCACATGAATATTTGGTCTTTCAGATAAAGTTTTAATACATGTTAGGAAAAGATAGTGTAAAAATAATTTTTATCTATTTACTAATGAGGAAATTTTTTCACCTGATAACTTTCGTTCGAGTTTATATTTTGCTGATTGTTAAGGTTCATGATGCAGATAAAAATCTTAAAAGAATATGTGCCATTAGCGTTTCCTTATATAAGTTATGATAGTTTTATTGATTTGTCATCCTATTGCAGGATATTATGAGAGAAATTGGATCGAGTAATTCTAGTCTAAAATTTTATTCGGAAATAGATATCATGATTTTTATGATATTCTGAAAGTTTTTAGCAAAAACTAATGGTTGTTTCTCAAGATACTGTATACTCAAAAAACAAAATCCGACTTGTGCGAATCTTCTGCAAGAAATCAGCGGTTTTAAAATGACATAGAAGTATCCGGTTTTGCTGAAACTTATAGGATATAATAAGGCCCATGGGATCTATTTTCGAATAAAATTCCAGATGAAAATCTCATATTTTAGTTTTCCTCATAATATCCTACAATAGAGTGAAAATTCAGTAAAATGATCAAAATACTCAAGAACAAAGTTCTAATGGCACATGTTCTTTTAGAACTCGAATAATCAGTAAAATATAAATTCAAATGGAAGTTATCAGTTGAAAGAATTTCCGCGTAGGCCGAATTTCACGTTTAACTTTTCAACTCGACTGTTTCGACAGCATATCTATGGGTAGAGAAACGCAATTAAATAACATTAGTTTGTTTTTCTCTAGACGATCGATTATCTGTACATATTCTTCCGAGGTTTTCTAATCTTATCGAGACATCCTTCGACCAATCAGACTGAATCTTAGCTCAAGAGGCCGTTACAGCCATTCCTTTTTCCAGTAACGATTCAAGTAAAATTCATATAGCAATAATAATCGTTTACTGTTATACTTTTATTTGGACTAGGTTTGTTTTGTTTTTGTCTTTCATGTTGAATAACTTACATTGAACTGTATATTTATGTCCATCATCACTATTTGGTTCAATAATACGAAAATCACACATACTAATTTTAGGAAAATATTTTGACAATGGATTTGTACGTAAAATATTCATTGTAAATATTTGACGAACACCTTGTATTGTTTCATCAACAGTCCATTTTTGTTCAAGTAAAAGACGTATAGCATATAATTGAACAAATGTATTTATAATATATAATATTTTAATAAATAAATAAAGAAAAAATAAATATCCATTAAATGTATTTGTTGCACCCAGAATACAACGAAGTAAACCTTGTATATAAATAGTAATTCGACTATGTTCTTGTTTTATTTTTTTTCTTGGATCACCAACATATTGATGAATTAATGAGACGAGATAACTCATAATAGATTTTTGTTTATGAAAACGTTTTACATTTTTAAGATTATATGCTGCATCCATTAAATTTTTTACATCAATACCTGAATGACGACTAATTGAACGCCAACATAAACGTGGAAGTAAATATAATAAAGCTTGTATAAGTAAAATAAATGGCACAAATTGATAATATCGTAATACATAACGTTTTTCATTAGATCGTTGTATACTCGGTTCACTTATATTAATATGATAAGTCTAAGAAAAAGCTTTAATAAGTTTTTACTGAAAGAAAAAAAAAAGAATTCTTTTTTCTTACATTATGAATCCAACAGTAATTAGATACATAAATTTCATAATTTCGTGTAAATATAGCTGGTACCCAACTAAAAACAACAAATTTTTAATTTTTTTTTAATTAAATAAATAAATTTTTTTGAATTCATACCATTGAATATGATCATTTGAAAATTGTTTACTAGCAACAACAATTGAAAAAAATATTAATAAACCAACTGTATATTTATAATTTAAACGATCAGCAAAATCATCATCACGTCGAATACCAAAATAACTTATTTGAGGTAAACGATGAAAAGCATTAAGAAGATCCATTCCTTTTTTTTATTATTAATTAAGTGATAGAAGATTGTTTTTTTGCTTCTTTCTCGTTCACTGTTATCAACAAACTAATCGGACAAAATCAATCATTTGTTAAGTACTGATGAAAAGAATGACTGCTTTCTTTTTTCTTTCTCTCACTCTTCGACTTACTTCTTCCGGAAGGAATCAATGACTGTGCATCGAGTGATAATAATAAGAATAGCAAGTACGTATGTTATTTGGCCAAAAGCATCGATAGTTGAGGTTATACCAACTATGCATATATTGTACTATTTTCTTAGTATTCTGTTTCTGTCTCTTCCTCATTTACTACATCAGTAGAACTGTCTCTCATATGCATGAAACAGATAAATAAATCCATCTGTACAGTATCAGCAATTATAGATTCTTCTATACTTTTCCTTTCTTTTTTTCTTTCTTTTTCTTGTGATTATAACTATGAGTAGACAGGCATCAGTAAGAGCAACAACTTATCATCATTTCTTCTGTTTCTGTCCTTATGATCTATGATTGGCATGTATGAGAAAAAAAACCAGAACGTTTATTTCAACATAGACTTGACGACTAATTAACGAAGATGTTTTCCAAATTGAAATAAGTGGACTTTTCATATAAGAATCATCAAGATATTATTGATGCATGTAGCCGTAAGCATTAATCCTATACACATTACGTTACATTGGTAAAATAACATCGGTTGTTCGGGTGGGCAAATAAATTGACATATAAGGACCTGATGATGTTTCAGATGCTTGTCTTAGTGATTGATGAGAAGGGTGACGTTGACGTTATGAAGGGCTCTAGAAAAAAAACTACATAATGCACAAAAACATACTTTTATTGTTTTATCAAACTGAATTGTATAAATATTTATGCGTTAAACAAGCTGCACCAAGAGCAACTACCACAATTTCTCCATCAGTGATTATATTTGTTCTCAACAAAAATAAAAAACTATACCTCTTGTTTTTGTTTTACTTTCAACATTCAAGGTCAAACTTATTTTCATCCTACCTAAAATATTTGTGTATACATGAATAGACAATTATTCATTTGAGACAAAAAAAACATGGCATTATTAAGAAGTAGAAGTTTTCTTTTCGTGATAAATATACGTAGATATGAATATAGTATATTTGAAGAATAAAAATAAAAAAAAAACCATTTGTACATTCAAAAAAGTTCTCTTTGATCTACTGACTCACTTATTTCATGTCAAAAAAAAAATCAAACTATATTTGTCAAAAAAAAATTAACATTAATATACGCAAAAAAGAAAGTTTATGAAATTTCTTGAATTATAATATTTCAATGCCATTGTGATTTGTCTATTGATAATAATGATTAACCAGAGTCTAAAATAAATTCAAATAAAAGAAAAAGAAAAAAATTTGCTGAAATACGTACATATTTCACATAAACGACCAGTTCGACCTTGTTTACAATGACATTTTGCTGTCGAACCAACATAAACACATATGCCATCAGCTTGACAATTAAGTGGACAATATTTTTCTTTAAGTGATCGTTCAACTAAAAATATAGAATAGAATTTAAATTTCTTTATGAATTTATTCAACAAAAAGCAAGGAAAAACTTACTTCGTTCACATAAAACACCAGATGTACCCTGTTTACAAACACATTGTGAACCGACACTTGTTGTTACACATTTACCATCATTCATACATGGATTTTTTGGTGAACATGATTTTGGTCGATTAACTAATTTGAATAAAAAACGAAGTCAAATTAAATTTCAAACTGAAACAATAAAAAAAAAAAAAGTATTACCATATTCGCATCTTGGTCCATAATATTCATTTGGACATGAGCATTGAGCTTTACCACCTTGTTGTTCATCTATATAACATTGACCACCATTAAGACATGTTTTATCACATTTTTTTGACATTAATGATCGAGCACTAAGTCCTAAATATTTCCAATAATAAATATATTTTTATTCAATTTGTAACATACTAAATTGACAATAATATCCTTGATAACTATCAGGACAAAAACATCTTGCTGCTCTATTTTGAACAGCGCATCCACCCATATTTTGACTATACATTAAAAAAAAATATATATACATATACAGAAAATCCTTTTCAACTCAATCAAAAAAAATGAAACAAACCATGGATTTGGTACACATGGGTTTGTTACAATAACCATGGGACATGGCGTTATAATACATGCACAACTACCACCACATGGTGCACGTGTAGCAACAGTTGTTGTTGTTGTAGTTGTTGTTGTTGTAGTTATCACTAAAAGAAAAAATAACATAGTAGATGAAAAAAAAACATCAGCAAAAGTAACTTACTTTGTTGACAGTTAGTACCAGTGTATGGAAATGTGCATGAACATATGTAACCAGTTGTTGTTTGAGTGCAAAGACCGTTATTACAACAGGGATTAGGCATACAATAATTACGAGATTCACATCGCATACCATAAAAGCCACTTGGACATTGACAAACAAATGCTGTAAAACAAAAATTCTTATTTGTTTTTATCTATAAACTAAGAACGAACTTACAATTGCCTGCTGGCATACATTGACCACCATTTTGACAAGGTGATTGAGCACATGGATTAAATGGTGTTGTTGTGGTTACACGATTTTCACAACAAAAACCAGTAAATGTTGATGGACATTGACAATAAAATGATGTACCCTGTGGTACACATGTGCCTCCATTCTGACAAGGATTTGGTTGACAAGGTGTAGGAACTAATTAAAAAATATTGCAAGAAATAAATAAAAAAATCACAAAAAGAAATTCTTCAAATAATATACCTGGTGCTTCACAACGATTACCAGTAAATGTTTCTGGGCAATTACAAATAAATCCTTGTCCTACTGGAGCACATTGACCACCATTGAAACCTAATTAAGATAATTTGTTTTGTTGTTTTATTTAGAATATATGAAAATTTTAATTACTTACATGGATTATCAGCACAGGGATTTCGTGGTTGAACTAAACATGAAAATAAACAGGTTTATTTTCTTTTTCTCAAATGAAAATATACATTCATACCTGTTGTTGTTGCTGTTGTTACTGGTGGACATTGAGTGTTACCACAAAAACATTGAATTGTATTAACAACAATACCACAAAGACCAGTACTACAAAATGAACATCGATATTGTCTTGGTGTAGCTATTGGTCCAAATGCTCGTGCTTCAACTAATGTTTGACCAACAGGAATATCATTAAGCGCATTGATATCAGCGTCATATGTAATCATGTCATTATCTATATCTATTTTTATATTTTTGTTTTGAATATTAGTTAATGAAAAAAAAACAAGAAAATAATTACCGAGTTTACGTTGTTGTTTAACTTTTTTACATCCTTCAACTTGTTCTATCCATACACATGTTTTAAGTGAATCTTCCCATGCTGTACCAGGAGCACATGTAAATCGAATACGCAAATTTTGAAAGCATCGAATAAATTTTGTACAGCTTTCTTCATCAGCTGAGAAATCTTGACATGCTTCTAGAAAATATGAAAAAGAAATATTAATTTATTTTTTCTAATGTATATTCTTTTATATTAACTTACTTTGACCAATAACACTAATGAATAATGTAGCAAGTGTAGAAAGAATAATATATTGATGTAAGAATAGCATTGTTCGTTTTCGTGTGTTCGAAAAATGAAATGATAATGCAATGGGAATAATCGAAGAAACACATCCCTTTTTAAAGCACAAGAAATCTATGAGTTTCTCAGTAAAGATGAATGCGTGGTAGTGAGGTTAGTCATGTGTATGTACTCGTATGTTTTAAGTTTAACACCACGCAAAGATCATCCTTATCTGCACGTTTTTTGTTGCGGTTGGATTTTAGTCAGACGATGTGGGCGATACAGTAATCTTCTTGTTGCCTATTTTTATGTTTTTTTTATTTCTTGACAAAAAGTATAATCAGAGGACAAAGATGAGGGACGAATGTGAATATATGTGTGGGTCGTTCGTTGATATTTAATTTAGAAGAATATTGATTCACTGATAATCCTTTCCTTTTTTTGTTTAGTGCTTTGTCACATTATGACCGAGATAAAGAATAAAAATAAATACATGAATGCATAACAAAGTTTATTTTCAAAACAATAACAACACGTAGGTTTGATTTGCACAATTAACTACAATCCGTTTTCTTTCTCTTTTTTCTTTTCTACTGTCAAATCAATCTTCTTAATTAACTTAAACGTTATACTTTATCTAATTTGTTTGTTTTTTTTTTTTTTTTTGGTATGAATATTATCTTTGAAAAAAGAAAAACGAAAAAAAAATGAAAACTATGTTCGCAAATTTGGATAAATCGATCTATGTATATAAACTAAAATTTATTTTCATGATGAGTAAACAAATTCAATACAACAAATATAATGTTGAAACGAGATATGAAAATTCTTATGATTTTACTTATTCTTGTGGGATTTACATTGAGTTTGATTATATTTGTAAGTTTATTCTATAATCCTACTCAATTTAATACAGATGATTTTCAAGATGATATTATTCCTCAACATTATAACCTTGAATTTATTGATCATGTAGATTATTTGATTTGTCATATGAAAATTTTTTTTCAACTTACACAAAATCGTTATCAATTTTCAATTATTAAATCAATTGATCATACGATTGAAATATCTTCAATTATTCTTCATCATAAAGAAATTTCAATACCCATTGATATTCAAATTAAAACTAATCAAATTATAATAGAAAAAAAACGTCAATGGAAAAAAGTTTTTTATTCAGGAAATTATACAATATCAATTAGTACTCGTATAATTATATTAAATACAATAAAATCAAATTTTATTCGTCAAATATGGTCATCAAAATATCGTATTTTATTTACTAAAAATCATTTATTTCCTTATTTTATTCATTCATATTATAGATCAACATTTAATATAAATATAATTAGTTCTGATTATATTATTTCTAATTTACCTCTGAATCAAATAAGTTCATTATATGAAACTTCACAAGTTGCTTTTGCTTTATTACATCAATATGAATGTCGTTCTATTGATATAGTTCAATTATGTTTTCCAATTAATTCATCATATGATATTGATTTATTTTCTCATATATTTAATTATACATTGAATACAATACAAATATTTGAATCTTATTTTTCTCGAAGATTTCCATTAAATAAACTAACATTAATTACTATTTTAGAATTAAATAATCAAATTATTTCTAAACCGGGTTTGGTATTTATTGATCAAAATGTTTTATTAATTAATACATCAGTTGAACAAATTATTCAACAACGTGAATTAATTTTTTTAATAGTAGCTTATCAATGGATTGATTTATTAATTCAATTTGATAAAGATACAAAATGGTTTGGTCAAAGTTTAGCAAGAAGTATTGTCAGTCATTTATTTCATAAAACTTATGATACAATTGGAAATAATAATTCACAAATTGAACGATTTATGTCCACTGTTGTACTTGATTCATTGTGTAATGATAAATTAATTGAAGAATCAAATGATGTCAAGTAAGAAATTTTAATTATAGAATTTAAAGTTTTTTCATATTTTTATTTTTCTTTGTTATCAAAAAATTGATTGTAGTTTTTCAAAATATATATAATGAAACTCAATTTACTATTTCAGATTAGTGAAAAGAAAGTAGATCATACAGATTTTATATCGACTTCGAGAGATTTTCTTTTCTCTTATAACAAAAGAAGCATTCTCAAATTTTCACTCATTTTTTCTCGTTTGTAAAGTAATAGAACCGGATTTTTCTTTCATAATTACAAGCAATCCTTACTACTTAATTATTGTGTTTAACTGTAATATTAGACTATGCATAGAATTTCACGTTTATTGCCTATAAAGTTTTTTGGCTTATTTTTGTATTACTTCTTGATGTTTCTAACAAAAACGAAACATGAAAGTATAGATTGTAACGCTTCTTATAAGAAACTAAAATTTTAGGAAATAAATAAATGTCGAGAAGCATTTTTCCATATGATGAATGCAACTTTACCTTATCAGTTGATAATAAATAAACAACAGAAAAAAGTTTCGAGTAATCTACAGAACTAAAAATCAATTTCTATTATATATATATATATGTATATGTATATGTCTAGATCCGAAAATATTCTAATCGAAAAAGGTGAAGCATTTTTAACTGAATATCGATTATATATTGGTGATATTCAATTTTATTCACGAATACAACAATTAATTCAACATTCAAATGATTCTTTTCTCAATCAATCAATTTTATCATCAGTTTTCTTTACAAATTCATCGTCATTTTTAGTTTGTTCAAAACGTTCTGGTCATCCAATAGTTTTCTATAATTCATCAACAATTGATATGTATCTATTTAAATTTAATCCCAATTGTTCTTTAACAATTTCATCAATTCATCCAATGGTTTATCATCTTCTTAATGATTCTTCTTCTTCATTAATAAACTCTTTTGATATATTTTCAAATTCTTCATCAATTTTAATTTCATTAAATCCATTTATACATATTTTTTATCCATCATGGAATCATGTCATAGATGAAATAAAAATCTTTCGTCATCAACAACTAAATACATTTTCTAAACTTCTATTCGATAGTTTTTTATTTAATCTTGCCAATAAAATATCTATTAAATATTCATTACAATTAATAAATTTATTTTTTCAACAATCATTAACAAAGAGTGATTTATTGATTATAAGTAAAATTGTTAAATGGTATCGATCAATGTTATCAAAATTACTTGAAGAAAAATTTCTTATTTTTCTTCGAAAAATACTTAATCCATTTTGTTTAAATCAATTATGGACACGACAAATATTAATTGATATAAAATATTCGAATCAACAAATTATAAATGATATTCTTTTAGAATTATGTTGTTCAATTAATCATTCAATCTGTTTACAACAAATATCAAATAGAAATGATCCACAAATACTTATACAATTTATTGTTAATAATCAACGATTCGGTTTAGATTTACCTTCAACAAATTCAATAATTTACCAAAATCAAACTGATATGTTAACAAGTTTTAACCAACTACAAATGCCATCATTATTTATATATCCAGATCGAATAATTATGAATATTATTTGCCAAGTAGTTCGACAACAAAATGATAAATATTGGTATGATCTAATTCATTTCATTCAACAAAAATTTCAATATCAACTTATTCCATCAGCTATTATAACTGGTTTATCTTGTGCTATTCAAACAATGGAACAGATTGAATTTTATTTAAATAATTTATGTCCGCCATCGCCATTTAAATGGCCATGTTATCGAAATATCCTTGCATATTCATCAATCAAAAACTTCGAACAACTAAAAACAATTGACAATGAACAATGGCCAACAAATAATGATGAACTTATCGATTTTTTATTTCATACAAGTTCTATACAAGGAAATTTTAGTTCTCATCCGATGATTCTTGAATTTCAATCATTAATTTTCACATGGTTAACTACTAATCAATATGAAATTTTACATTGGCTTGACAATGAAAATAATCAAAATGCATATTTGATTTGACTTGACACATAATCAATGACTTTTTCTTTTCAAATACGGAAACGACTAGTGTGTTTAGAATAGTAGTAAATACATATGCTTAATTATATAGTCGGGTACACCGTTCTATTTGAGTAATAGCGACTGTAACAATTTTTTTCATCTATAATCAACGACGTTGACAGAACGGAAAACGAGGTTTTAGTACAAGCATTAGAATTGCTACTCTAAAATTCTTTTCGTGTTGTTTTCTTTTTATTCAACGAGAGCAAGCATGTCGACAGCGCCGCATTCTTTTGTCAACGATGGCAGCGAACGCACACATTTATATCAATGCGATAAAAGAAAAGAGACAGTCGACCGAGAAGAGGGTAAAAAAAAGCAAAAAAAAAGCAAAAAAAAGATAATTCAAAAAGGCACACTCCTAACACAAGGACACAAAATGAATAATGGCCATTCTTGTCTTTCATCTTTCTTCCATAGGGTGTTCTATGTGAGGTGCTGATGTGCATAGGTTACTAGTAAAAACAGAGTGTCACTTGATTTTCAAGTATGTATAACCGTTCATTCAATATGATAGATAAGAAGGTAAGAAATGCCTGAAGCTATCATCTTTTCTTTCTCAGAGCTCTACTGATCTCTCTTCATCACCATCTTGATTGCATCAATGCACATGCACGCACAGGAAATTTGCTACTATGATGATCTACTGTGTTTTTTCTTCTCTCTGTTCCTCTCTAAGCTGTTTTATGATCGAAGGGCATTTGTGTATACAAGGTCTATGTGCTGACGAGCATCATCTAATCTTGTTTATGTGTGCTCCTGAGAGCTTATAAAAAACAATATATTTATATATATATATATATGGGTATTATCAATTTTTTCTTTTAATTTTTTCTATATGTGTGTGATTGTCGTTCATTCTTTTTTTTTCCCTAAATAATTAAAAAAATTGGTTCTTCTATTGTCTTTTCTTATTCATGCAGATTAGGGCAACAAGAAAAAAGAAGACGACTGAGACATTCATAGAAGAATGCTTATTATATTTGTTAACTCGGATCGGGGTTGGGCTTATTCATTCAAGCAAATGAAATCGAAACCAGCCGATGAACAACCTAATTGGACGCCATATGAGTAGATAGAGAGAGAGAGAGAAAATGTAACATGACATTTTGACAGAAGTTCACTCATCATCATCAATGCCATACAAATATAGACGCAAGCTGTCTATTGATGGCCGTGATAGTTATAGTAATAGTACGTGTGTAGCAGCCGGTATACATCCTAATTACATGCGCGAAAGAAAAATGAGTGTGGCAGTCTATACGTTAATGGCAATAACTTGTTTTCTCGATCTTGAAGAAAAAGAAAACCGTCACATCGAACAGCAAGTATGTAAAAGCATTATCTCTTTTGTACAGTAACAAAGCAGTACGTAGATAGCTACTGCCTAGCTTATATTAATAACTCTCATTCTTATATAAAAAGAGAATGAGAAAGAGGAAAAAAGGAGAACCCATCTAACAGCAAAGAATAGAAAGAAGGAAATCGTTCCGACTTCTTCTTTCTTTAGCATCTCAATTACATCATGACAAAAGAAAAAACAGATGAATTGTGTTAGAGGAAAAAAAGACGACGAAAGAAAAAAAAAGGAAAAATCAGTATGTATTAGTTGACTCTTCAGATGTTGTATTGAATGAGAAAGATAAACACAATGATATCATCAAATGGTCATACATGTGATGGTGGTAATCGTACATTACGTTGGTCACAATTTTGTGATGGAATTATTGATTGTCATGACCGTTTTGATGAAGAAGGACATTTTTGTAGTAAGTTCAAACTAATTATATATTCATTCTTTTGTTTGAATCCTTGATTTTTACATAGAACTTTGTATCAATAATCTCTATTCTTGTCCGCCAGAAGATGACATACGATGTGATTTAGCTTGTAATATGCTTCATTATGTACCTTGTCAAACAATACAAGATCGTCGTGCATGTAATCGTATCCGACAAAATTGTAAATTTAATCAATTTTTCATGTAAAAAATAATTCTTGATCTTTTTCTTTTTCTTTTCTTAGACGACAATTTTTCACCGTATCAATTGCTCAAGAATTTTAATTTCTATATTGGTATGTTGATTTATTTTTATGTTGCAAATTTTCTAAACATCCTTTTTTTTCTAATTATTCAGCTGTTGCAATAGCTACTATTGTTATTCTTCTCGTTATTACCGGTATTGTCATATTGATCAAATATCTTATTCGTACACATCAACGACGAATAAATAGATCTTCAGCTAAAGTATGCACTTTTTTTTCTTTTGTATTTTTAATTTCTTTTTTTTTTTATTGTAGACATTAGATACTCCTACTGCTCCACCTTTACCGCCATCATATTTATCTATTCTACATCATAGAACAGAAACAGATACATTATCTAGTCATATCTATGAAGAATGTTATGCGCCACCTCCATATGAAAATGCTCATAAATATCCAATGATAAGAAATTATTATGAGCATGCATTATAATAACTCATATGGAAAACAAAAAGAATTAGTTTTTTATTTGTTGTTATAAAAGAATTCAGAATAGATGTATATCAGGAATCTAGAAATTCTTTTTCATCTATTCCAGTAAATATTCGAATCGCATGAATATTTGGTAATTGTTTATTAAGTGCTTCAGATACTAAACGATGTTGATTAACCATACGCATATTGGCAAATTCATTAGTTACGACCACTATTTCATAACTTGCACCACAACCAGCTAGAAAAAAAAACAAAATCATTGATGAAACCGAATTTTCATTTTTTTTAATTGTTATCTTTGATTATTAATTCTTTAAAATTACTTTAATGATATAGTCGAAATGAACTTTGCAATTATCGTTAATACCGAATATATGTTAGGATTATAGATATAATGGTTTATTTTTTTCCATGCAAAAGAATTATATGATTAGATTAGATGTATTTATAATAAGCTCTTTTGCGGTATGCTGTTCTATCTTGGTAAATGAGATTTTTTTATCTATAAATAAAATGATACATTTTTGTATTTCGATTAGTGGTTTTATCTAGCTTAGAATCGATCCTAGCACTTAAAACACTTTTGAGCATTAGCAAAAAAATTATTTTTGTTTTACTAAATTCGAAATAGCTGATTTATTTACATCTGAGCAAAATGTATAAATAGCGGATCTCCTCTAACTAACAAAATTCATATCAATTATTTAATTCTCATTTTAAAAAAATATCTATTGCAGTTACTAGAATATTCTTTTGGCCCAAATAGTCTTACAAACTTATCGTTCAATTAGATCCAATCGGTATATAACCTTGAAAAGAATATAGATCTTTGAATTCAATCCATCTTTATGGAATATTCTCTACAATTCAGTATGTAAAGTTTGCTTGTTTTTGATAAAATAAATCATATATTTACCTGACGTATCTTTAACATCAATAAGACGAGCATTTGGAAAACGTTTCTTTAAAACATCGCTTAATTTTGATTCATCTTCTGTCTTTGACGATGATGAAGATGATGCATTAATAGAACTATATCGAAATACATTTAAAGTATTTTGATTTCTAATCAAATTTGAAAGACGAAAACGATTAATAAATGTTAAACTCATCTAGAATATATTTTATCATATATATATATGCATAAGATAGAAATACTTTTATTTAGCTTTCCCCTCTCCCACAAAAAAAAGACAACAAATCAAAATGTACCCGATCACACTAAATATAGATATATATATATAGTGTATATACATATCCGTATATAAATAAAGAAAACTGACTAACAGGCAAAAGAAGAAAAAACAACAGCAACTTTCTTTCCTTATTTTTTGTTTGTTTTCTATACAAAGTTACACATACGCGAAAAATAGACTTTCATAGTGGAAACACTTAAACAATTCTGGTTAAGAAACAAGAAAAAAAAAACAACAAAAATTGATTTGTAGTTAAAATGAGCACTTTTATATTTATGTTGATTACTATTTTTCAAGTGCTATATATTCACATGATGTTATAATTTAGTCACTTGAACAAATGTAGCAGCAGATTGAATTGATGGGGATTGTGATGGATTTGTATTATTTTGAAGATGAACTTTGCTTGACAATTTTCCAAAACGTAATTCAATACATAATTCTTCAATACGTTCATTTTCATTATCAATATTTCGTTTAATTGCTTCGATTTTCGTCTAGAAAATAAAATTGAGATTAGAAAATATTTTCTATTAAAATAATTTTTTCTTCTTAAAAAGTAAACCAAAGACTTATCAGATACCTTTGTATTTAATTTACGAAGCGATTCAATTGACGAGGAAATATCCGCACATGTCAAATCGCTTTTCGACGAACCGATACTTATGAAATGAGTGTTAGATAATGATAGAAAAGTGTAGAATGGTTTAGTTTTTCGAGCCTTCATTCCCGAGATATCGAAATTTTGCTGAATATTTTAATAAAAAGCTGTGGTCCTATGGAAAATCGAGTTTTGACTTCAAACTTGTCATGAACAAAGTTCGCAATAAAACTCGTTGATTGTGCAACTAGTATTTTCTTTTTGGACATGTAAATTTGCTTTTACACATGAGAGAATTTCGAATATTCTATATCTCAGAATAGGCAATAATAGAAAAGTTACAATTTGTCCAATGAATTAATTTCTTGTGAGAACTTTGTTCATACAAAGTTTGAAGTGAAAAGTCTTTTCTCATTAATAAACTTATTTTGATAAATTTTCAAAGACAAAAAAATACATTGCTTGATGATTATTAATTAAACATTATTTAATACCTCTAATTGATTGTTGTGTTTAATTGTATTTAATAATTCTTGTAGAATATCTACAGTTTGATTTGATGATAAATCATTTTCTGATGTTATTGTCATTGTTGGAGTTATAGTAGATAAATCTGATGGTTTTTCATTCATTTGTTGTTCTAATTTTGTTAAATTTTCTTTTTCATTCATAAATAACTTATAAATTGTTTTTACTATTTACAAAACAAAATATATTTAATGAAAACAAAAAAAACAAAAGAAAATTTACATCGAGCAAGAAGACGAGCTTCAGTAATTTTTTCTCTTAATAATTCTTCTTCGACTATACCAGCATTATTCTCAACAATTTTTTGTATTTGTCCAAGTAATTCATCATCATCAGTTTCGACTCCACTTTGTTCACGTTGTCGAACAGGTTTTGGACTTATAGGAACAGTTGATACTTTAGGAATTTCATCATTTGATCCAGGTATTTGTTGACTTTTTGGTGTTTCCTCTCGTTTATTAACAATTAAAATAACTTCTGATTGATGAGATGAAGCTAAAAAAAGAGAAAATCAAGTAGTTTGTCTTTGAATAATTGATAGTAAATAATTACTTGATTCAGGAACTGATGTACCAGCAGCTGTTGATCCCGAATGTTCAAGAAATGATGAGAGACGATTTTGTTGTAAACGACGAGTTTCTTGTTTAATCTGTTAATAAGAAAAATCAAAAATAGAAGATAAGAATATAATGAATAATATTTCGTTACTAATTGAAATAGGAGTAAAATAATGTTCACTGAAAAATAAAATTAACTCATGTTATTCATTTCCGAGAGTGTATCCTAACGTTATACTATCCATTCTAGCATAGAAATATGTTCGAGACTTCCGATCAATGATCATCAATTATTATTCAAGGTTGTAAAAGCTAAACGATTCTCCATGAATCTCATACAACGACCTGGACCAAAAAGAAAACTTGATGCTTCAAATCTCTAGATATAACACATTTTATTGTTTTATTTTAGCTACAAATCCAAATGGACAATTTTTCTTGTCAACCATGGGATCAGAACATGTTTTATCAAACTCATTTGCTATTTTCTTTTTACTATTGAAATACCTTTCGTTTAAGTGCTGTAACAAGTCTTTGTTGAGCCCATAATTGTTCTTCTTTATCTTTATCAATATTTGTTGGTGTTGTTGTTCCATATGTTGATGAAGATGGTTGAGATTTTTGCATTTCTTCATGCATTTTATTTAACACGGCTTCTTGTTTAACTAATTCGGCTTCTAATTCTCTAAATAAATAAAAAATAAAAATCATTGATTGATTATTATTCGCTTTATATACGCTTACTCAATTGTTTCAGAAAGAAGTGAAGAACGTGAAACATTTTTAATTAATGATACTCTAAATGAACAAAAAAAAAATAATTATTGGAAAAAAAAAAGAGAATTTATAAAAAACCCTACCGAGATGTTTGTGGTCGTTCGAAAATATCTGTTGCATGTTGAATTAAATATTTAATAGTACGTTCTTTACTTTTAATTAATGTTGCTATCGTAACAGGTATAAATGATGATTCACTACTTTTTGATGATGTTTGAGTTGGTGACATTGTATGTGATTGATGTATTATATCATGAATATGTAAAAATAACAAACGAATTGTATCTCGATTTGATTTAGGAAGTTTTTGTATAAGATTTCGAATTTCAATAAATCGATTCGAATCAGGACCTAACAAAAAATCAATAGTTTTTGAAATATTCAACAAAAGAAAAAAAAAGACGTCTTGTTTTTTATTACCTGGATCGTTAATTGCTTTAAATATTGCACTATTTAATTCAGTTGGTATTAATTGTTCAGGTAATTCTTTAAGAAAACGTTTAAGTAAACTAACAGCAAATGCTGGTGTTAATGGTTGTTTTAAAGCACTCTCAAGATCAGCTGGTTGCTTTATTTTTACTGGTTCTTGCCGATAAACACTATCTTGTGGATGAGCTTTATATATATATATATATATATAAGAAATAAATAAATAAGACAAAGAAAAACAACAATATTCAAATATATACCTTGATCAATAATATTAATACAATCAACTAAAAATCGTGGTACAGAAAGATCATCATTTTGTAATGGATTATGTTTAGTTGCTTCTTCTAATGATAAACCCATTATAAGACGAAGTTGTTCAACTAAACCTAAAATAAATTTTTATAAAATAAAATCTTTTCGAATATGAATACATGAGAATTATCTTAACAATATAGTTTATAAATGAAAAACTTCATTCATAAGAACTTGTACATTTTTCTATCTATGAAAATGCCTTATGATAATCACGTTCTATGACTATAAGAATGCTTCATCTATTTGTAATTCTGATAATATTTCAAAGTAAGATTCTATTGAATAGAATAGAAGAAAAAAAAAGCTGCATGAAGTTCCGCTACGGAAGAAACATGTGACTTTTGTCCTCAGACTCGATGTATTCAAAGGTAAGTTGTCTACTTTATATTTTTATGAACTTTGATAAATTTTTCAAATACATAAGTATAAATAAAACTTCATCGACAAAAAGTCTAAACAGTACAACAAAACTTCGCGAACTGTTTATTGAAAGCACTTCGGTTTTTCGAAAGTTTTATTAAAAAGCAAAACAAACAAACAATCAAAGCTTTGATGAATTTCAGTCAACAACAGGAAGTCATTCTACCTTAGCCGTTCTGTCTGCTGTTCAAAGAGTACAAATCGGTACATTGAGTACAAGATATTCTAAGGGAAAATTTATATAAAGAAGATTTGACTATCTTTAATTTAAAAATTCATTTTGATTTTTCAATTAGACTAGGGATGTATAGTTTTAGCTTACTGACTGCCAACTCAGTGCACATTTTACATAAGTGTAGGATCGTAGCCAGAGAGAAAGGGCGCAAGGAGTACTTGTACACCTCTGTTGGCCAAGAAACACCTGGAAATGAGTACGAATAAAAAAACCTTTTCTGCAAACAAAAAATTATTATCAATGCTCCAGTGGATCGCGTGTTGGTAACTTGCTGTCAATCGTTACATCAACACTATACATTTCTCTATCAGATAAATATCCTATTAATTATAAAAATCAAGTAGATATAGATATCTATCATTTTAATCTCAGTGTATGGAATAAACTTTGACCTAGTATACTATGTTTTGTGACTCTATGGGCAAAAAGAAAACAATTTTTATTTTTTTCCTAGAGTTTTTTTTTGTAACTAACCAGCTGTACTTGCAACATTATCACGATTTGCTTTTGATTTTCGTTTTTCATCTTTTAAACCTAAAAGTAATCAATATAATACTTCAAGAAATTAATTCAAAAAAATATTTTACTTGATCGTCGTTCTTTTTGTTCTGATGGAATTTTAGTTTTTGTTTTAATTAATTTAAAGCCATTTTTTTTCTTTGGTCTTAAAAGACTTTTAAAATCTTGTGCAGTTGTTAAAGATTCTTCATTTGTTTCATTATTAATTAATAAAGTACTACTTTTTTCTTTAGATGCACTTGTTTTTGTTGAAAATAATTTTCGTTTACGATCACGTTCATCTTCACCTAAGAAATTATTCTTTTTTTTTGAAGAAAAAAAAATAATAGAATTCAATAACAAACCTTCTGCTGGATCACGATCATCTGGCAATCCACTCATATTTATCGAATAGAAAAATCTAAAAATAGAAACGTTCTTATTGAACTTATACATATATTGATTGATTCGATATAATAAAGGAAATTAAAAAGACTATAGATAGATGAAAAGTGTTACTATAAAATCAAGATAATATATTAGGATTATTTAGAAATAAAACTTATCAATTATTGACTATTAATAATTAATAAAAGCTGTTAGCAAACAATTCGTAAACAAGAGATATTTCTCGGTTAGGTAGCGCTAGATTCCAAGGAAAAAGCAAAAATTGTTATTATTGATGTATAACCAATTAAATAAAATGTCGCTGTTTGATATTTCAATAAAAATCTAGTTCATTCATGTTATTTATTTTAAAATTTTAATAGAAAAAACTTTTCTACAGATTTGTTTTTTTTATAAAAATAAATTTCTATAAAAAAAGGACAGTATTGACGAATGATAAGATTTTGATTGGTTTATTCAATGTTGGTTGGTTGTTGTACTTATTGATGTCCATGTTTTTTTTTCGTAAGAACTAAACTTCATCATCGATTCGTTCATTATTAACTATTCCAATTTCTTCTGTAAATCTTTATTCTTTTCCAAATAAAAATCGATTATACGTAAAATAATTTAAGATTTTTTTTTTACTTCTTTTTAATTGATTTCAATGGTATCTATAGTGCCAGACAAGACATAGTTTTATAAGGATATAAGAATTTATTGTTGAAGAGAGAAAAAAACATTGAAATTTCATTTTCAGATTATACGTCGACTAGTTCTCTTGTAACAACAAAATGGCAGCACGTGGTTCAGCACGCAATTCTCGATTAAATAAAAAACCAAAGAAAACCAAATTACGTGGTATGTTAATTCAAATTTTGTAAATAATTTTTCTACTTGAAAACAAAATTTAAGGTAATGTCTCACATGGTCATGGTCGTATTGGTAAACATCGTAAACATCCAGGTGGCCGTGGTAATGCTGGTGGTCTTCATCATCATCGTACATTATTCGATAAATATCATCCGGGTTATTTTGGTAAAGTCGGTCAACGTGAATTTCACAAACTTAAAAATCGTCGATGGTGTCCAACTGTTAATCTTGATCGTTTATGGTCATTATTAAGTCAACGTTCACAAGAAAAATATACTGAAGGAGAAGCTACTGTTTTACCTGTTGTTAATGTTGTACGATCAGGTTATTTTAAGGTGTTAGGCAAAGGTGTTTTACCTAAACAACCACTTATTATTAAGGCAAAATTTTTCTCAAGACGAGCTGAAGAAAAAATAAAAGCTGCCGGCGGTGCTTGTGTATTATTGGCATGAGACATTTAAATATCATTTGTCTCAATTAAAAGAAAAAAATAAAATAAATAAACTATCATCATCATTATCATCATTTTTCGTTTGTATTGCGATATTGTTGCTTCTTTAGTTTCTTTTTTTTGCCGATAAGCACATAAAAACAAACGAAAATTGAATATATATATACACCGTAAAAGTTGGTTCTTTGTTTTTTTTTCGTCATGAACATTTATATCAATTACTCGAATTAAATTCAAACTTGTCAACATATTTCTAAGATGTCGTAAGAGTTTATATTCAATGATTAATAATGAAAGAATGTGTTATTATAACTTAAGAGCATTGAACATATTCAGGTCAAATTAAAGGTCTCATCAGCAAAATAACAAACTTAAAATATAAGCTGCTTATAATATGCACGGATTGAGATGTTCGGATTGTGAGGTATTTATTGTGTGTAAAATGTGGCGACAATTGAAAATTTCACTAGGATTTATTTTTCTTTTTTTGTCATGATTGAATAAAGGTAATCGAAATTACAAAAGTATATTTCTCATATTGAAAAAATACATTTTACGAAAGTCAGAATTTCGGATCTATTTTTTCTTTTTTTTTTTGAAAATAATAAAGCCGTGTATGTTACTCTTAGAATATTTGCTTTTGTGCATTTTGAAACGTATTTGTTTTTATGTAACTTGACGAGTTGTACTCAACTATGACGAAAAAAGAAATCATAATAGAATTTTTGATAGCACATTACATACATTATAAATACTTTGCCGTTTGAATATTTCTGTCTGTACACATTATAAGGAGTTCATTAATTTAAATTTGTTAGTTTACCGATAAGATCTTTCATTTGACCCGTATAAATCTAATACCCTCGAGTTACATTACACATTCTTCCATTGTAAGTAATTAATTTTTAATTTGTTTTTTTTTTGAAAGAAAAATACAAGTGCTTTGATGAAAATAGAATACTTATTAAATATCATATTGAAATCCTTCAAACATTTTAACAAACTTAAATTAGCATACAAGTCTTGAATTTATCTTGACAAATTTCTCCTCAATAATTATGAATGTCATATGTGTCAATTAAAATTCTTAAGTTGAACAATATACTCAATCGATATTATTCAATTTACAATTAAATCTAAGTCGATTAGAAAAATCACATATACACACAAAAGAAATCCAATTTACTTTATAAAATCTTTCATTGCATTCGATTAAAGAAAGTTGTCTAAATAAATATCTAAAAAATGAATTCACTAATTCATAGAAATAATAAAAGCATAATGAGAAAAAAAGAAAATTTTCTAATATGAAAGCAAAAAAATGTGCTAAGTTTTTACATATATGAGAATTTTTAAGATTTATTAAATGAAAAAGAAAACCATTGCAACAACATATATTTCACTCGGTTGAAATAGAGATGATCAGAAAACAATAATATTTTCAGGCAATTACAAGAGCAATTTTCAAGAAAATCTTTCACGCATTCATGTATAAAATTACTTGACATACAAACTTCGTGTAATAGTACATCTCTTTATCGTTTAATCATTGACAAAAGTTGATGTTGTCTCTTTGAAGGTGTTATGTCATTGACAATAAAAGTATATATAATATGAACTATGTTAATTATTTGAACGTAGATAACTAACAATATTAAATAAGTGCATGACAAAAGAAATTAGTTCTATTCAAAATTTGTTTTCATCTTATTTCATACTTACAATTAAAAAGTCCTTTTTTTTATTAGATTTTTCAAAGTTTTACTGATTATAAGATGGTTGAGTAATTATTTCAAATATATAAGGCATTTATTTGTTTCTTAAAACATGAATACAGGAAAAGAAATACAACAAGTGAAGTTAATTTTTAACTTATTTCACAAAAACAATATTATTAATTAATTTAAACAAAATAGTTTTTTTTTTTTTTGCTTCTTCAAATTGATAAGATCGATAGCAAAAGAAGATGAAAGTTTAAAAGACCAGCGACAGATGACTTTATCACACAAGTATTATAAGAGAATAAAGTGAAAATTAATGATAAGTAAAACTTACAATAGAAAGAAAACAAAAACAAAGACACCGGTGTATGAGAAATAAAGAAATCTTGGAAACAAATACTTAGTCTATGAAGGGATCAAGGTATACAATAGAAAATAAAAACTCGTTTACTATTCTTTAAGAGAGGAGGAAAAAAATAAGAAATATATATATGTGTGTGTATGCGCTTTATGTGCGTTAGAGCAAATCATAAAAGGACATTTAGACGCGTCCAAGCGTAGTACATGACAAAAGCTATTTAATTGCACATCTAATAATAAGAAAGAAAAAGAAAATATTTTATGAAATTTCAAACTTTTATTCATTAGATGCTTTATAACGTTTATTTGATGAAGACATTTCCCCATTCATGTATCTTCCAGCTACACATTTAGTTGATGATTGTTGACTGTAATCAGGCTTATCATTTATTTTCGATGATGATGAAGATTTTCGTTGTTCAGTAATAGCTATTATTATATCACCACATACTAATTGACGACATTTTAAACCACATTGACGATGTGTTTGCTCAGGTGATATAGATGACCAACATGAATATTGATGAACAAAAAATGGTACTGCTTGTAAAACATAGCAAGAAGCCTGAAAAAAAAATTACATTTAATAATTATTTTGTTTTTTTCTTTGATTCATAATAATAAATTACTGTTTTTCCGATATCATCAATATAAAAACGTAATTCGACTCTACCGGTTGACTTATCAACCGAACCAATATAATCTACGCGTGCTAAAAGACTAAAAAAAATAAATATATTATGAAATATATGATGTTTTTGTTAAGAAACAATGAGTGAACCTTGAATATTGATGGCTTTGTTTTGCACTTTTTAAAAAATCATTTTTTGTTAATTGTTGAATATTTTTTAATTCACCTGTATCTAAATTAACTAGTGTATCCCGATGAAACTTTTTTAAAAGAATTTCATCATGTGTTTGTTGATGAGAAGAATTTTGTAATATATGTGGATAATATTGATGAAAAGAGTCATTCCGCGAGTAATAATCACTAGAAGAATTATCTGACAAATGATCAGTTGTTAATGTTGATGTTAAAAATCTATGATAATTCCATGTATGAAGTAGATCAGTATAATTTAATGAAGATGATGTTGATGAGGATGGTGATATAATGTCAGAATAAGAATAATGATTATTTGAGCTAGTACTAGTTGAAGTAAGAGGTGGACTTTTATAATATTTCGACGAAGCTAAACTAGGATTTGAACGATCAACAGCAAATGTTGCCGACGAGACAGTCATCTTACTAGCCATATTTGCTGTGGAAGAGTCCATGTATGTTTTCACTTATCGAACCACTTCGTATCGTTTGTTCCACGTACTAGTAAAACAAGAATAATTATATATGTGCCACAAATAGAACACTATTTATACATCATTAATATGAAAAATAGTCTTTCTTTTTTCTTTCGTTCTCTCTTATTATTATATTTACATTGATTATATTCTAAACTATTTCTCATTGAATCGAAAATTTGAATCGTTGACAAAATTCTATGTTGAATGAATACTATCAACTTGTAATGATGTAAGCGTACAAAAAAATTGGCCATCGTAAAGTACGTAACATAATGTCACTACTGTAGTTTATGATTGTTTGTGTCGATTGACAAGCAGATAGACAACGAAAAAAGATTGTTTTTGATGAGGACAAGAAAAGGGAAGGAATGCAAATAAGAAAGAAAGAAACTGAGAGAGAAACAAAACATACGTCCTGCTGTAGTCGTCAATATAATGATGATTCTCTAAAGAGAACATATGCATACAAAAACATGCACGATCAATAGAGCGTTCTACGAATCTTGATCATATAGAAGCTAGATGGTGCAAATTTTATCTTATCACAATTTCACTTATAATATAACTAGGTTAATTCAATCTTAGTAAGAACAAACACAAAAACAATTGAAGAAGACGAGTTATGTTGAAAAACTAAATAAACAGCAAAAGAAAAATAGAAGTCATCAAACTTGTTTCTTCATGGTTTTCTTATAAATTTAAGATCAATTGACTGTAGAAGATATGTTTTGTTTTTACCTTAAATTATTTTGAATAAAAAAAGTAAACAAAAAGCACGATATGTTCTATTTGCAATATATATATATATGTATATATAATACTAACAGCATCAACATTATTTATCGATTCTCTAATCTTTTGACCCACTCACCTTAGATTCTTTGACATTTATTTGCTATTTGTGATACTGACGATGGCAATTCGTAGCTATAGAGAAAAAGAGGAAAAGGCCGCCGATGTTGTCGTCGCCACAACTATCTACCCTCATATTTTCTTTTTCTCTCTCGTTTCTTGTTTTTTCTTCTCGTATTATTTTACGAAACCAAAAAAAGCACCGATGTACGAACACATTTAACCCTCCTTTTTCTCTTTGCGCATTGTAATGCATCAGCCGATCTTCAGTCTAGAGAGATGCTTGCTAATAGTACTTGAAGAACGTGACAGAAAAAAAAAGAGAAAGAGAAAAACATCAGCTGCAAAACAGATGAAAGTATGAAGAAGATCAGAAAAAAAAGCCTTTGTAAATTTATTAAAAATTAATAAACAGTATTTTAGTCAGGTAAAAGTTCAGCCGCGTCATCATTATCATCAAATAAACTTTTATTTGCTTCTTTTTTACGTATTGCAGTTTTTGGTCGTTCATCTCCTACATCTTGAGAAAAGTGATCAGTAAATGACGGAACAGTAACAGGTTCTAAATTTAGAAAAGAAAATATTTTTGCAAAAAAAACAAAATTAATAATAAAAAACCTTGTTGAGAGAATACTCCCTCTGTATGTTCTAGATCAATTGGAGTACGCTTACGACCACTTAATTGACGATTATCATCATGTTTTGAATTAGAACCTCAAATAAATAAATATATATATATATATAAATTTATTAACAAGATCAACAGAAATCATATTGGCTTATTTACCATCATTTTCAACTTGATAAATTTTTCGACCTTTTACAACACTACGACTTTTATCAGCACTTGTTTTACGCTAAAGAAAAAACATTTTCCTTATTTTTGATTTTTCTATATCAAGAATAAATTTAACACACTTGAAGTTGTATTTCTTTCATTTTATTAACTTTTTTTAATTCATTTTCATACACTTCACGTTCAGGTAAACCAAGATCAGTTGATATTTTAACCAAAAATTGTATGCCTATAATATTAGTTTTTAATTAAGTTTTTGAATCTTATGATCTCATTATAAATCTTTTTCAAAAGTCTAGAAAGAAGTTCTTATTGTGTTTTTCAATAAGATAATTAGACAAATTTAATATTGTACTAAACCATTGGTAGATTAGGTTATTATTAAAACTGAAAATGATATCTTTTGACATATGAATATCAAGCTACAGAGAGAAAAAAAACGATGAATGGTGGCAAAATACATATCGTATAGTGCCATATGACACTGAATGTAACACATTCATGATCCGCACCATAATACAGGTTTCCGCTAGTATTATATTAAATACAGATAAACTAATCTTTCGAGGGTTGAAATCTTTTTTTCTTTCTTTTTTTCTAAAAATATAATGCTATGCATAAATATCTATGCAAATTATTTTATATGAAGTACTAATGATAACAGTGTAGATTATTGTTGTTGTTGTTTTTGTATTGCTGATTCTTGACCTAGATTAAATGACACGACTTTACACATATGGTTATATCTGAAGAGGAACTATGTTTGACCTTTTCAAGTCGATGTACTAATAATAAATATTTTTTTTTAAAGTTACTGATTAATATACGCGTCATTTTAGCAAAGAGAATTTGTTTTATAGGAAAAAACAACCATGCACATATATCAAATCGGTGAATAACTATTTTGACAGTAAGGTGCTTAAAATATCATTGAAAGAAATTCTCGACCTCAAATAAAATGTTATTTTCATATTTCAACCGCAGTATTGTTTATATATATATATCTATATGTCTTTAATAGTAATGATATTCTAATTTCTTAAGGTCGACATCTTTCAAAAAAAAGTCAATTTTTGTCAGAAATGTCGAAATTAAGATAAATGCATAGGACAGTAGTCTAAGATTTGACCTTTCATATATAATCTGATTTTTCTATTTGCCACCTCATTTCTTCAGAAAATCTTTTTTTTTTTTTATGGTTTCCGTTATATTCGTTTTAAACAATAGAAGTTTTTCAGCAGAAAAAAAGAACGAAAAATCTGTTTGGTTTGTTTTCTATTTAAACTTTCTCTGATCACATATTCCAGAATGTTCAAAAGAACCTCATTGTAATCATTTGCTGTGTTTTTTTTTCTTCCAAAGAGCATGTGAAGCTGCAATATATGACAGAGTCCATTTTCCCTAATTAATTATTATTATTATTATATATAAAAAAGTACCTCCATAAATAGATTGTCATTATTTTAGAGCTTTTCATGATATTTAACTCATTATTCTTTTCCTTCACATCAAAGATAAGAATTAAAAAAAGCACTCTGCTAAACACTACAGCTGATATACTCTTTCAAATAAAAACAATTAAAAAAGCCCCCTTCCCTCACAGAATAGAAGCCCACCCCTCGACATTAGACCTTTCCGGAGAGGGTAGATGTTTACTTTGTAAAAAAAAAATGAACACAGATCAATGAAAAGTGCACGAATATGAATGTTGCTATTAATTACCGAAAAAATTAGTCTTAACACAAGCTTTCTCCCAAACTTTTAGCTTTCGGAAGAAAGGCACTCTTCATAAGCTTCTATTCTGTGAGGGGTAGGGGTTCTATATAATGGGGCTCTACATAGAATGTTTGGTGCGCTATTTTTTATCTTTGTTTGATAAATATTTCCTGAAAACATCATGTCCAAGATCGATATTCAAGGGGGTAGGAACGCTCATATCTTACAATCAGTGTCATCTGGAAAATGTTGATGAATCCATTTATATTTTTCTAATGCAGCTGTATAATCGCCAGTACGACGATAACATGAAGCCACCATTAAATGCCATTTAATTTCTCCTGGTCTAATAAAAGAAAGAAATATTTTTTCTAAAAAAACCATATTTCATTTGGCTTATTATATTACTTGACTAATGCAGCTTGTGCACAAAATTCCACAGCTTTTTCAGGATATTGTGTTTCAATATAATATGATGCAAGCCATTCTAATGTTTTTATATCACATGGATTATGTCGAAAAGCCTTTGTAATTTTTTTATTAATAAGAAATACAATATTTGAAATAAATAAAAATAAAGAATACTTACATCAAAATAATATTGTATAGCATCAGATTTATCTCCTTGTAAATCGATAACTTCACCTATTCTTTGATGTAAATGTCCATCCATTCGATGTGTACTTAAAGCCTGTAAATACCTAAAGAAATTTTTTTATATATTTAAAATAATAAAAACTAAAGTTTTTGTTTTCTTTTTTGTTGTTCTTTAACTAACCAACTTTTTGCATGTTCAACGTCATTTGTACGCTGTAATACTTCAGCCATTAAACAAAAAACTTGTGCATTTGATGGTTGTATTATTGTATATTTATGAAGAAGATCTTTAACACGTTGATATTGATTCAATTTCATTAATGTTAAAACTAAGACAAGAAAAAAATAATTTCTTTGTTTTTTCGTCTTTTAATATCAAAAGAATTTTCAAACATACTAAGATTATGTAGAGCTTCAACACAACCTGCATCAATATTCAAAGCTTCTTCATAATAATATCGAGCTTTATCATAATCATCTTGAGCATAACAACAATTGCCTTTATTAGTTAAAGCTTTTAGATGAAAAAATAAATTCATTAATAGAGTAAAAATATGAAGATTTGCCTTTTACATACAAGCTGGATTAAATTTATCAGTTTTTAAAGCTAAATCGGCATATTTATGTGCATTATTTAAATCTTTTTCCTTAAAAAAAAAAAAAGTGAAAAAAATTTTTTTTTGTTTTGTAATCAAAATTTATTCATACCAGAAAATATAAAAATGATAAATTTGTAGCAGCTAAAATAAATTTTATATATATAAATAAAATGATTTAATTTTCTAATCATTATACAAACCTGCACTTGCTAATTTTGCTTCAGCTTTTTCAAATTCTTTTAATGTCGAAATAGCCTAGAAGAATATGTTTTTTTAAATTAAATAATTTTCTTTTGTTTTTCTAACCTTTGGAAAATTATCTTCACGTAAATAAGCAATAGCTTTTTGAATTTCAAGGCCACTAGCTAATTCCAGATATGTAGAATTTCGTACTTGTTCAATACACCATTCATAACCACCAACAAAATCTCCATCAGAATTATTACCAACAATTTTAGCAGCAGTAACAATAACATGTTCAGCAAAACGTCGTCTAAATAAATGACTTATATTTTAAATTGTAATGAAAAAAAAAAACGAATATTTATAAATTATTTCTCCTTTGATTAAAATATATTCGTATTATAAAACGATTTAAAACAGTAACAAATTTGACAAGCACTTTAACATTTAATAATAGATGTTTTTTTTTCTTCTCTTTTCAAAAGATCTCCAAAAAAAAAGTCAAAAAATCTATTACCGTTTTCGTTCGAATTGTCTTAAACGATCATCTCGTGTAGCTTCTAAAACAAGATTTGCGTGTTTATCTTCTTTATCAACCTAGAACAACAGAAAAAAAAAACTTTAATAAACAAACAAATACGTAGTTATTTGTTTAATTTTACTGATGCTTGATAATCGTCATCAGAACTTAAAAATGGTATTTTAAGTAAATCACTAAATGCTCGACGTGTTTTATCACGTTGTCCTAATGTATGATAACAAAGAAGAAGATTTAAACCACTACGATAATTTGGTCGTTCTTGCATTATTGATTCATATGCTTGTGCTGCTTCAGCATATTGACCCATAAGAATATGTGTAGCAGCTATATTTTCACGAACTTTAAATCTGAAAATAAGAGGAAATTTTTTTTTCGATTAATTATCATTAATTAAATAGTTTGTAGTTTGGTTTTCTTCTTTACTTTAAATCAGCATTTTGTTCAGGTATTTGATCAAGTGCCATACGATACATTTTTAATGCTTTAGTATATTGTTTTGAACGTAAGAAAATATTTCCAATATTAATTCGTCTAAGAATATTAATGATTTGAAAGAATGTGTTTTTCTTTTTCATAAGAGTAATATTTCTACTTACAAACGACTGGGTACAGGTAATAATTTACCTTTTAATATTAAATTATATTGATTCATTGCTTCAGAATTCATACCACATTTAGCTAACATATTAGCACAATGAAGAATGGCCTATATAATAGTTAATAGTTATTTTATATAACCCCATCGTGTCCCCACAAGAGAAAACGTTGAGTCTTCTATTAAGATCAAGCATACGAAGTCATCAGAAGGGCTTAGTTCCTTATTGTGTTCGACTTATTTCCAGAATTATTAATGAAAAATTGTTTTCACAAAAAATCAGAAAGTTTTTAACAAATTCTAAAAGAACAAACTCAATTTCTTGACAAGCGCCGCTCTCCCAATCACCATGATGGATAAGACACTGTTTTGGAAAAGTATAATGTTAGTACGTAGAAGTATTAGGAATAGTGGTGAAGCCAGGATTTTGAGCTAGAGTGCTTAGTTCCTCCTAAGGATCTTTGAATCTTCCTAGCAAGATTCGTGAAGAAAAAAAAATACATATATTAAAAACCTCGCCATGAAGGAGGCGCTGATATTCTCTGCTTCTGTTTTGACTTTGCCACTGATTGGGAAGTACGAAGAAGGATGCTTTTCCCTTCTTGTCTCAAACTCTAAAATATTAAAGGTAATCTTCTATTACGTTCGGCATATCGATCCTGTAAGAGAGTCCTCTATTATAATCATAATTGATTTTTATCTTTTTTTTTACTTATGTAAAACAATACATACAAATCCAGTTAGATTTAAATCTGATTCTCCAAGATTTTGTTCTTCTCGATATCGATTAAGACTTTTTTCATTTCTCACTGCTTCCTCAGATTTTTCGAGTGCCTAAAAAAGAAAAAGAAAAAATGAAAATTAGATAATAAAATACCAAAAAAAAACCAAACAACGCAACGATATTGTTCTTACTAATTTTGTATCATTTTTTTCATATGCTAAACAACTTTCTTCAACAAGATCCAATACAGTTTTTTCCAGTTTTTTTGCTTTATCTTCATTACTTAAATTTAAAAACAAACAACAACAAATCATTTCGCATTTGTTTCTTATATATACGCATACGTTTCCTCTTTTTTTTCAAATTGTGACGGTCCTGATGTTGTTGCCCCAGTACCTATAGCACCAGTCGTAAATCCTGCGCCTTGTACTGCCGTTGTTGGTCGCCGTTGTCCTGTTGCTGTACCAGTTTGAAGACGACGTGATGCCGAACCAGGTGGAGCACCAATAACACCACTAGCTTGTTGAGCTGCACGTGATGCAGTTCCTAATCGACCAGATGATGTACCTGGTGGTGCTGGTACACCAGTAGTTTTCTGTCGACCAAAAATATTTTTTACTCGAGAGAAAAATCCACCCTAGAAAATTCATAATGTATATAAAAAAATAACAAACAATCGAACAAAACTTTACCTTTTGAGCAGCCCCTGCACCAGCTAGACCAGTCTGAGAAAAGAAAAAGAAGTTTTTATAATAAATCAAAAAAAGCAAAAAGAATTACCGGTGGAGCTCGTCGACCATGGCTGGTTTTTAAAACCGCTTGTTGTAAATCAGTATCATATTTTAAACTCTTTAAATGAAAAATATCATAATAAGAAAAACACACATGACAAATAAATTCAACTCACATCAGTATCTAATAATGGATTGTATTCATTAAAACCAGAATAAGAATCAGGTTTATCAGTCATAATTATTAGTCTGAAAAAAAAAGAATATCTAAATATGTTCTTTCTCTAAAGTCTTTGAATTATATTTAAAATTATCATTTCAGAAAAAAGTAAAATTTATATATATATCTAGACAGAGAAATCAGTTTCTTTTTCATTTCGTTATTGTTTAAGGTGCTGAAACTATTGTTCGTTTAGCTTGAAGTTCTATTGTTGAACTTGTTACTTCACGTGGATGTTCACGTCGATATTGTTCAACATCCGTTATTAACTAATCGAAAGAAAGATTATTTTTTATTTTATATGTTAAAAGAAAATTTGTTACTTTTGGTAACCGACGATAATTTTTTTCTTGTAAATATTCTTTAAATGCATCTACACCATGTAATGGAGCAAGACGAGCATTCTTTAAAACAAAACAAAAAAAAAACAAGTAAATTATATTTTATTATAAATCTTTTTTGTTTTACAATTTCTTGTTGCTGTTTTCGTGTTACATCTTCACGTTCAGCTTTAACAACTTTAGGATCACGAAGTTCAACATTTGTTAATGAACGTTGCCAAAGAGGTTTTGGTAAATACCATGCACCATATCGATATTTTTGTGCTTGTGATTCTTGATCATTAATTACAGATGGATTTAAGTTTTTTGATTTAGCAGTAGCTGATCTTTTAGGCTAAATATAGAATAAAGAAAATGATTTCATTTCAAATATTAAAAAAATATGGATTTTGCATTAGTAATCAAACGTTAATAAAAACAAAAAAAAAAAAGACCTATCTTGAATTTCAAAAGTATTGAAATATATGATATAGATTTTATTCAATATGAAATTCAAGATAATGACACATTTGGAATAAGTATGTGAAATGAAAATGATTACTTCATTTACGACTATGAATTATCTCATAATACTTTTGATGAATAACTGCTTGGTAGATAATTCGATCTATTGGGATTAACATCCTAGTAATCCAATAAGAAAATGGTCGTATTTTTTATTATAAGAAAGAATTAAAGAAAAAACAGATGATAATTACATCATCAGCTTTGAATTTTATTATAAATACAACGAGGGAGTAGATACGATCAGTCAAAATAAGTCTAATGAGTTTATAGACACTGAAATGAAATCGGTGCTGGTGCAAATCGATCCATAGGTGACCACTCTATTTTATATACGATGAAACTTTCTTTAGTGGATACTTTGCGATTTAGCGAAGCAATTTTTGCTAGTACTTAATCCGTATATAGTGAACATCGTCATAGTTCTATGGTGAATACTTTTGAAAAGTCCAACGGATATTCACTATTGAGAGGTTATACTGTATTTTCCTACTGCTATCTTATTCTATTCTAATATAATTGCCATATAGTTTCAATTGCATACTGTTGCCTACATTTTCTATGATTAAGTTAGCTTCGTTTTTTGAATCTAGTTCTCTCTGTCTATCGTTAGAAATTAATCAAAACATAAGACTAAAGTTAGTCTATTCATAAAATTCAATTGAAGAAATACTATGTGTAGAACTCCCATTTTATGAAGTAGATACGAATGTGTAGTTCCAGTTCACTGACTTCCAACGGTACTGAATCAGACGAGAACCTCTCCAAGTATCAAGTCGATTTCGAACGACATGATGATCATGTGATCAATAATAGAAAAGTTTAGAATGATTTGGTTTTTCGACTCTTCATTTTCAAGATATCAAAATTTGACTGAGTTTTTCAATAAAAAGCTGTGGTTCTCCTCAGATTATATGGAAAATGAATTTCGAACTTTAAACTGCGTGAACAAAATTCTCAATGAGATTCGTTCATTATACAGGTTGTAACATCCCTAGTATGTCCTATTCTGAGATGTCGAAGATTCGAAATTCCCGCATGTTTGAAAGAAAATTTACGTATCTACAAAGAGAATAATATAGAAAAGCTTCAATTCGCACAATCATCTAATCTTATTAAGAATTTCGTTGGTGCAAAGTTTGAAGTCGAAAGTCGATTTTCCACGTGACTAAAAATTATTGTAGAAAAACCTAGTAAAATTTTGATATGTCAAAAGCGAAGACTATGGCAACCATATCATTCTAAACTTTTCCATTACTCTCTAGCACTTATTAAATGAATATCGTTTCGGTCGAAAAGTCATTTGACATCTTAAAAGGTTTTCTCGTCAGTATAGTTAGTGCACACTGACACCAGCATTCACTGAAGTACTGGAACATACTGCTATAAAAAAGAAAAGTTTTGATAGAGTTAATCTTTTAATATTGCAGCAAATAGAGGACCCACTGGGAAACTGGATCCTCTGTCGATATTTGCATTAATTCTGAACATTCACACAAGTAGATAAACTCAAATTGAGTTCGGTATCTGTACTATTAATAGTATTCAACTTTCTAAAAATTTATTTTTAATATTTTATGATTAGTAGAAACTGCAAAAGGCGCTAGAATCTAAAAATTCTCTTTCATAAAAAAAATATGTTTACAAATATAATCAAAATTACCACTTCTGATAAATTTGTTTTTGTTTTTTCACCTAGAGGAAACATTGTATCCTGTGTACCATCTCGTAATTCAGTTGGAACCTAATTAAAATTCCAAATAATAATAATAAATTAATTAATTAATTCTTTCACTCACTCTTGACATTTCAACAATTTTAATTGGTACACTTAACGATGGTTTTGTATCATAAGCTGTTGAAAATAAATTTCTAACAACACCTGAATCAATATCAGGATTTGCTTCACCACCAAGACTATATAACCAATTACAAAATTGTTCAGAAACATTATGAAGTCGTGCTTCCTATGAGAACGAAAAACAAAAAGAAATTTTTATTAAGTTTAAAAAAAAAATAAAAAGAAAATAACCATAGCCGAAGCTGCTTTTTCATCTGCAGTAGGTCCTTTTGCTTTTTGTTTTTCACGTTGCTTTTCAATAAACCATCGATAAGGATTTTTTTGTTTTGTTTCATATTCTTCAGCATCCCATTGATTACCTGATTCATCATAAACAATACCACTTCGTCCAATTCGTGTTGAATTATTTTTACTATCTGATTCGTCTGGTAATTGATCTTTTGGTTCAATTTGTTCTATTGTTAAGTCATCTGTTAATTCATTGCTTGTTCTATTTTCAAAAAACAAAAAAATAATATTAGAAAAAAAAACAAACAAATTCAATATGAATATCTAACGTTTTTTCGACTTCTTCCGGCATAAGATTCGGAAGACTTTTTTCACTATTACTTGTATCTGGTCGCATCATTCGACCGCTTGGTGATAATGAAATAGTATCTTTATTTTCATCAGTTACTGAAGTTTGTTCTTCACTATCTACCAGTAATAATTCAGCTTCGAGTAATTTCGTTAGTCGTTCATACATCTATAGAATTAAAAAGAAAATAAATAATTACAGATATTAGTTTGATATTCAAATAAATTAATATTTAATACATCAGGTGATAATGTTTGATTAAAATGTTCAAAGAAAGCCATAGGATGATGAAGTATCGTTGATATATAATTATCTATCATTTGACGTCGTTTTTCAGCTGCTGGAATTTCACGACTATAATAAAGTTGATGTTCTTTAAGGCGAGTTTGTGCATTTGAGGCTGTTGCTTTAATACGACGATTTTCCGAGATTAATACTGGTCCGGGACCTTTATCTGGCTATTAATAAGACAAACGAGAAATTATAATGATTGCATTTTTTTTTGTTGAGACAAAAAATTTACTTGTAAAATAATATCTTCATGTGATGGCGGTAATCCATCACGAAAATCATCAAGACCATCTTTAACAAATTTCCAATTTTTAGTATTTATATTACATGGATATTTCATTTTAAGTCTTTCACGATACCTATTAAATAGATAGAAAAAGATAAATGAGAAATTGCATTTTTCTAGTAAATACAATGCGACAATTAAGAAGAACATAAGCAGCTATTTATATAGTTTTTCTCACTTCAAAGAAAAATCTTTTCCATTTATAGACCTATGTTTATTTTTTAAATTTAAAATAAAGATTCAAATGAAATAATAATAATAAAAATATATGTATACCATGGCTGGAATTTTGGTGATCGACGTCGATCATCGATTGTTGGTAAAAGAACGTATTTAAGATCGTTACTCATGATATACCTGATTGAGATAAAATAAACGCATTTGATCAATTATCCATTGAGTCATACACTTTAAGTTATTGCTAAGGCAACGAGATAGTTCGTTTTCAGAAAGAGAATTTTGAAACGAATAAAATGGTTTTATTTTTTATTTAAAACACAGAAATATATTTTTTTTAAATAAAATAAAATTAGAGAAAAAAAATATCTGAATAGAGGGCGATAGAGGTCAATTTGTATGAGCAGCCGATAGTTACTAACGAAGGAACTATCCGAATTGATACATACTGTTTAAACTTATGTTAGATCTACAAGGAGACCTTGTTTCGGCACAGGTTTACATACAACCCGAGCAATCAAAAAACAAAATTTCGATGTGAGATTTTGTCCAGATAGAAGTCGAATGGCCCATAAAATGCCCTAAAAATTTCAGCCGAAAAGAATATTCTTTTTTCAAAAATACCAAATTTTCAAAAAATAATTGCTTATTACAAGTATGATACAAACATCGTTTCAATTCCGTTACTGTATTTCCCAGTTGATACCTCGCAATAGGTCGAAAATTTAGTAAAAACATCATAGCTCAATTCCAAAGATTTATAGAGACAAGTCCTTTTAGTTTTTTTTCTAATCTTAACTAGACTCTAATGAACCCAATATGAGCTAAAACGGCTAGTATTAGTTTAGATGATTCCCTCATAGACGCTTTTAGAATGTAGTTTTATTCAATTAGAGATGCCCTGATGTTAACAAGTGCTTTATTTTTACTTTCAACCATTTCATACACCTTTTATATCTATTTCATGACACTGCAGGGTGTCAAAAAAGTCGTCCAAAAAATAAAACTTGAATAACTCTTCAGGAGTTCAACTGATTTACATTTCTTTCATCATTTGATCTTATTCATTAAGATTGTGAAACAAAAGCTCTCCTTATCTGAATGTTTCTTTATCAAACTGGTATTGTTGTAGATCGAACAAATTCCGAACGTTTTACAGCAATGACACAAGAAAAAAAACCGTTGAAATTTCTATTAAAATCATAATAAGAATCGACAACTAAAATAAAATGATTTTGCAGAAAAGCCTATGCAATGTCTTGTTTTTGTAACAGTGAGCTTAAATTATATTATCCGAAACAAAACTTTAAAAATACATGAAATCAAATAATATAAAGCTTACGAATATCTCTTAATTTGTTCGAAAGTTTTTCTCATTTTTTCAATGTTTTCGAACACTCTGTATATTAATCTATTTTCAAATAATCTTTTAAATAAAATAAAATTTAAGATTATCTTAATTAATAATAGAGAAAAAAGAATTCAAAGCTTTATTTAATTGAAATGACCTTAAATAAGATTGTTGAACTACTAATATAAAAATAGAAACTAACTCCATAAGTATTAACTATACTTTTTAGATTCATTTAATTGACAAATCGGAAGTTCATTCAAGTTGTATTATTTTGTTTTTACTCTATGAATTTTCTTTTCACGTCTTAATTATTTTCTATAAATAAAAATATTCTTCGAACTATACAATTGTTCCTTTGTAATATATTAATTATTATTACTTATATGTTTTTTACTATATTTAGACACAATTTGCTTTTACAAGAAAGCAACAAAAATGTTTACTAATTGCATCCATTGACATTTGGTATAAATAAACTGACAAAAGGCTGATGTCAATAAAATCATTCAAATTTGTCTTTATTCTATTGACAAGAAACATATTATATTTAAAGACAAATTCATAGCTTTTATTCAATATTGAATAATCGAAGTGTCATAAAAGTTAATTTTCAATTAATGATTTTTTATTAAATTTGTAAATTATTTTCTAAACAATTTAAACATGTGTAAATATAAAGCTTAAGAATTCTTTCATAATAACAATAGAAATCAATTATTAAAATGTACATATTCAAATTCAAGATCTATATATTCATTTGCATACTTATTGAATAAAGTATAGATTCAAGGAAGCGAAAAAAAAAAAGCTCTCTTCATATAAAATATAATCGAAATTTAAATAAGAATTGTATAACTATAAAAAAAAAGTATCTTTTCTTCTAAGTTTTTTTTTCTTTCGACATTTTAATCTAAATACCGATAAAAAAATCATTTCAATGGCTAACAAGCAATTTATAAGTTAATTTATGTCAACTCCGACATTTTTCTTTCTTCTTTATTTATTAATTATAGATATTATCTTTCTTTCTCTATCTATTTGCGCTTTTCAGTTATCAACAAAACATCAAAAAAATATAAACAAGGTTATTGATGTATCTCTAACGTACAGAATAATCATACTTTGATTAACTATTATTAACATTTTCAAAAAAACATTTACTTGATAAAAATTTTATTCATTTGTTTTTTTTTCTTCTATAGAAGTTTTAAAGAAAAAAAAAAATTGTTGTTTTTTTTATAGCAAAATGAAAAGAAACAGACGCAAATGTAGATAAACAGCAAAACTTGAATAAAAGACAGAAAAAAGAAAGAAGAATTTTGAACAAAAAGAAAACAAACGATTACGAATAATGAACATAAGAGATATATTGTGCACCGGGCAATCGCATCCACACACGCGCACATATGACAATTAGAAAACAGCGATTAATAGAATGTGTAAAACCAATCATACATACAAATGTACATTGAAAGAAAAAACGAAGCAAAAAACAGAGGGTGTCGAACATCCAATTTAGACAAATATTCATAAAAAAAAACTAATAAATGAGATTCACTGTAATTTCTTTTTCTTTCCTAAAATAATAATAAATCAACTGTCAACACACTTGACCGGACAATGAGAGAATACTGTTTGTAATACTGTCTGATATTTTCTGTTGTTTTATATTAAATTACGTTAAATCACATAAATTAATCAGCAAAAATAAGCGCCTTTTGAGAATTGTCACTACCATCTGTACTACATTCATCATCATCAACAACTTCATCATCATCATCTTCTTTTATACCTACATGATAATAATTATAGTTATTATTAAGAAAAAAAAAGAACAACAAACAAAATATTTTTACTTAGATAATGATTTCCATCAGGTGATAATGCATCATCAAATGGACTATGTTTTCGATTTTTTAGCATTTGTTTGTACTCCGACCTATTTAAAAGAAAAAAGTAAAAAGATACATTCAATATTTTAACTATTTATCGAGCCGATGATAAGATCAAAACACTTACCAACGCATTTTCTTACCGTCGATGACACATGTTCGTTTCGGTCGCGGTCTAATAAAATAAAAATAAAATAATTTAAATTAGAAAAAAAAAAACACTTAAGTTTAAATTTTAATATACCTATATCGATAATCAGGATATTTTTCCATGTGAACTTTGCTTAAACGTGATTGTTCTTCATAGTATGGTTGTTTTTCTTCATTACTCATTGCTTTCCATCGAGCACCTAAGATTTTACTTATACTTGAATTATGCATATCAGGACATGCTTTTAAGATTTTTCGTCGTTCTTCACGTGCCCAAACCATAAATGCATTCATTGGTCGTTTTATATGATCATTAGATAATGTTGATGATGAAGATGTTGCACTTGTTAGATTCGTTTCATTATTTCCATTCGTATTTGTTAAAATTGATAAACTATTTGATGATGAATGATGATGATGATGAACATGATTTCGTTCCTTTCGATTTGTTGATATGTGACGAGCTATAAAAGAGAACTTTATCAATGTAATTGAATTGTTTAATATATGACAGATTTTTTTGTATGATGGATATGAAATTTAGTTCAATAAAAATCTCATTAATTTGTTCTTCTTCCTTTCAAATCCAACAATTGAATTTAAATTCTTCGACAAAGAACATCGAAAAATATTTTAATAACAATTGTCATTCGATTTGACAGTCAATTAAACAAAACAGTTCATTAACATAACTTATTGATTCAGTGTATATATTTTTTTTTCTTTTTCGTTTCTTTTCCATTGTATATTGGATATTTTATCTGAACAAATAGTAGATGATTATATCGATTGATATAAGTAAAATATTCAATTTGTTTTATCAATCTCTTTCAAATCAAGGTTTTTATATTAAATATTCATTAACGCGGTTAACAAGGTTTTTATATTTAATTAAAAACAGATTCGATGTTCGAACGATTCAACCATAGATAGATATGTATATATGTATAAAAAAAATTATATTTACTCGTCTTAGTATCCATTAAAAAGAAAAAAAGATACAAAATGATAAGTAGCGAAAGTATCAAGTCTGTTTATGTGAACACTATTCTCATCATCATTATGAGTGCATATCACAGCCTTGTATCTTTTCTTCTCTATTAACGACCCTTTCTTTCTCTTTCTTTCTTTCTTTCTTGTTCGTTCGTTTTTCATTTAGAAATGTGTATAATCAACTAGTGTCTTTTTTTCTTTTCTTTCGTTGTTTTTGTTATATATTTCTTTTTTTCGTCGTATCATTACCAATCGACTCAATCGGAATGTGATTTGGTTGGACGATTTACGTTTCTTTTTTTCAATGATGGAAGACTCTTTCTTTAATATACAAATACTCTCGACTCACCTAATGACGAGTCTTTGTCAATAGACGAATCGCGATAATGATGACTGTTGCTGTTGTTGTTGTTGTTGCTATTATGATGGCTATTATTATTCATATTTACTGTTTCGTGTGATGATGTTGGTAAATTTGAATGATGTGAGAGATGATTGGATGCCGGTGGAAAAGTACACATATTTAGACCTAATCAAAAAGAAATAAAATCATAAGAATAAATTTAAGTATGTTTGTTAATTTACCAGCAACAAATGGAGATGGTAATGAACATCGTGAAGAACCATTTTCCCCATTTTTCATATTCTTAAGATAAATATAAAGAAAAGAAAATTAATACTGATAATAATAACAGAACTTTAGTTTATACATACTAATGAATCATTCATTACTGATCCAACTGATAATTTTAAATAATTTTGTATTTGAGTCATATTAGGAACTTAATGAAAAGTTTAGAAAAGATTTAAAAAACGTTTTTTTTTTTCAGAATAAAAAAGAAACCTTACCTGAAAATGGAGAAAAAAAAGGTTTCTCATAAAAAAGTGCTTGTGAAGGAAAAAGTGTTGATGCTAATGATAAAGTTGGATTCGATGGTGATGGTGAACTGACTGTTGTTGTACTTGGACTCATATCATCACTATTTGTTGATGCTAAACGTGTTTGATGTCTTATTTTTGGTTTTGATAAATTTAATGGAATTGTATCATCATTATAAATATTTCTTAATGAAGAATTTTTCTCATTATTATTATTATTATTATTATTATAAGTGGTAGTCGAAGTATTTGTTTCATTTGTATTTATTCTTTCACGTAAATTTTGTAAACTATTAATGAGACAATCAATAGTTGATATTAAATTTTCATCATTATTATCAAATTGTTTTTCTTCTAATAATGAACGTATTAAATTAAATATCATTGTTGCATTTGTTTTTGTTGTTGATGTTGTATGAGTTGGTTTTGTAGGTAATTGTGGAATATCTTTTTCAATTTTTATATTATTATTTGATATTATTGTTGTTGATGACGATGATGGTATTGGTGGTCGAGATATTTTTGATGATGGAATATTTTTACGACGTTTTCGTTGTGGTTGAGTTAAATCAGATGATGTTTCTTTTATTTCTGAATGAGATTCATTTGAAGATATTATACTAGTTGAATATTTTTCATTAGTTTTAATTGTATTATTATTAGTTGTAATATTATTATTGTTATTTGTTGGTGATGTATATTTGCTTGTTTCATTGTTATGAATATTTGATTCAAAATGATCACCATGTGATTCTTGAGTATTTGATAAAGGTGAACTATTACTGGTATTGACATCTGTCAAAATTAATCGGTTGCTTTTTTATATCATTAGGAATGAAAAACAACAAAAGACAAATACTATTATAGATACTTACAATCAGTATGATCATTGGATGGTGAGTTATGGCTATAGAAAATATTATTTGATGATACTCGATGAAGAAGTGGTTCTGTTTTAATATATTTTGTTGTTGTTATAGATGATGTTGTCGTTGATCCATCTTCGGTACATAATGATGCTGTTGACAGAGATGTATCAAATTGATCGAAATCGCACTTTCGTTTAAGCGACATTAATTAGAATAATAATCTATAAAAATAAAATTAAAAAACAAATTTTTTTTTGACTGTCTTCCCATAAGACGATTAAATTGTGATAAACGAGTTTACTTATGATATCATGTTTGTGTCTATTCAAGTCAACCGTCACACCAACTATTAACTGACAAAAACGACAACAACAAGAATAGAATAGATAGACAATGAGAGAGAGAGAGAGAAAAGAAAAGACAATAGCTGCCTCATCAAATCAAGTTCATTGATCAAACTCAACTAGCAAAAAAAGCGTGTCGATAGCAGCGGTAGCTCAAATCGTATATAAAGAAAGACACGCACGCGTATACACAAAAGAAAACAGAGGCATCTGCTCGCGTTCCATTCATATAGTCTTTTTCTCTTGGACGCATATTCAACGACAAGAGTAAGAAACAAAAGAACAATGGAAAACGAGTAGAGAGACAGACCAACTAGTGAAAAAATCTCTTTTACTCTTTTCTCTTTTGCTCAATGTTAATCGCGCATTCAAGTGTCATGTTGATCTTCACTGACGACAACAACCACGATAATGCTACCATCAATGCATCGATGCAAAGCCACACCAATAGTTACCATGTATAATTTATATATATATATATATATGTGTGTGTATTTATATATATTCATCTACATTTATATCAATTGATGAATGAAAATGAATGAAGCCTTACTGTTGCTCTCTTTTCTTTTTCTTCTCAATTGAAATCGATAGATTTGAAGGTAAAGATTTGTTCGATTGCTCGGACGGGTAATTTATAATATGTGAGAACCGCTTTTATTAATATAAAAAAAGAGTAGAAGAAAAGAGAAAAATCTTATGTGTGTTCGTTTTGTCTCTGTTTCCTCTTAACTCATGTTAAAGAGAATAAGTAGAAAAAGAAGACGAAGAAAAAGTGGCATTGCACTAGGTTATTATACTAAGCAAGGATCAGTCTGTTGAAAACAGAAGACACAATAAAAATGACGATATATATATTCATATATATATATATATATATCGTGTGTATGAATATAGAATAATTTAATATGATTATAGACATGTTAAAGAACGTCCACAAACAACAATCAAAGGTAAAATAACGAAGCAAGTAGAAAAGAAAGCGATCAAATATCTACATTGAATATATAAAAATTGAATCATCATCATCATCATCAACATCATCAACATCATCCGCGTTGTATATGAAGATATATATGCTTGCGCTTTCATGATTGGCCTTGATTGTACGATATACAGGCATAATTGTGAAACGATTTCAATCTTTTCTCTCTCTCGCTAATTACCTGTGTCCACCGATATAGTTGACAGGAAAAAAAAAAGTCGACTTAGGACTATTATTGATCTTCTTCTTTCTCCTTTTCCTCTCTTCGAGTTGCTTGACACAATATGAGGCTGATCAAGTGAAACAAATCTAGTCAAGCGAGTAAAGAAAGAGAGAAATGAGAGAGAGGAAGAGAGAGAGAGAGAGAGACGTACAAAAAAATCTTCACACTTCTAATGCACACTTTTATTGAATATATATATTGCATTGCATGCAAGTGTTTGGCGTGTGCGCATACACAACCGTAAGAATAACATTCTGTACGCTTTAATACTCGTTTGGCTTATATATATATTTTATATATGGTACTGACAATGACTATTGATTATTTACATGGGAAGTGAAACCTTATGTGAACAACACCATTCGCCAAAGGATAGAAAAAAAAAAAGAAGAAAGACTAAAAATAATAATAATAATAATAATAAAGTTGTTGCAATTATATGTAGGTGTATGAGAAAGAAAAGAGAAGAGAACGAGTAAAGAAACAGAACAAACGATCGAACACGATAAGTAATATGTATGTGTGTATGTCGTGTCTTTTAGATATTCAATAAACAAGAGCCTTTTTTTTCTTCTCTCTATTCATTACCTGTATGTCTATCTGTGAGAATGACAAGGCAACAGGGGTAGAAGCTAATGGAGTGTGAAAGCCGTCCAAGACGGATGAAAAATGTCACATTTTCTTATTTCGTCGTTTAAACGGCGGATGTTTATCGCGCGCAAGACACTCTTCTTTCTTATAGCACCATACCCGGATTTTAGTTTCAGTCACATAATTGATATTGTCACACACACACACATACAACCACAACCCATTGTTTTTATGACTAGTAATAGTATAGTAATAGTTATATGTTACTGTTTTTCTTTTATATTTTTGATTGATGAAATTTGTTCTTCTCGTTCTGCCGCTAATGATATGTTCAAACATGTGTATATATATATACATATATTTAGAACAAAAAAAAACAGAGGGCTAAACATAAGTAACAATTAGACATAAATATATATATATATACTATTTAATATGAACATCTCGATTCGTTAATACATAAATCCTTCCAACAAGATGACGAAACTATAGTTGCTTACCGTGTTATACAACGCTTTTTGTATTTGTTTTTTGCCTAGTAAAATAAATGGATGATTGAATATTATATACGAGTGTCCGTTTGTTATTGTCGCTGAGAAATAATTTTGCTTTTTTTTTTCTGTTTCTTACGCTTTACTTTTGTTGTTGTTGTTGCTGTACGAATCGAATGTCAATCGAGTGCACAAAGAAAAACTATTACCACTAATAGTAGTTATGCATGTAGAAGTGATGGTGGATACACCTAGGTACTGTGATTATGTGTATGTGAGTAGTCGTTTTTTCCCTCTCTCCTTTCTTTTCTATTAAGAATCTATTGTTCGGAGTGTGTGTCGAGCGCGCAATACGACGATGACGCGCAAGACTTGTTCTTTACCGCTGCTGACACAATACACTCTTCTCTTTTTCTCTCTGTCTGTCTTCCCTTTTTACGCTCGACTTCACATCATCTATATTCAATTGCACCGTAGTGTATGCATATACACATACCGAACACAATGCACATCATCGCTGCTCTATGCACAATATGCATACAAACTGATTTTGTACATAAAACATACTCATGATTGATAAACTGCACTACTCACTCATTCTTTCATTCGTACACATACATATAAAATCTAGCATTCAAGTAAAAATCGCCTGACAGACTATGATAATGCGGCTCATATTGTTTCTTTCATCTTCTTTTCAAGTTGAAGAAAGATACCTTATTCTTCTTCTTTTTTTCTTCTTCTTTTTTTTTTTTCTTTTTCCGACTTGGCATAACACGAACAATAGAAAAGACAACGATCTTCTCTTCATCCGTCTGTCGAGCAATGCCATTATTAAATCTCTCTTGTCATCAGGTGTCATGGAGAGAAATATAAAGAGATAGAGAAAGAGAGAGAGAGCAAAAGAAGAAAAGTAATTTTTACTAAAAAAAGACAGCCGGAATAAACAGCCGTCACCAACATTGTTACCGATTTTATTTATTCGTTACAATGAATAGACAACATATGTGCATTTTTCGAGTATATGCAACAATCACTTTTAATCGATCTTCACTACCCGCTAATTTGTACATCACTGTTTCTCCTTGTTTCGTTTTTTAACTGATCAATAGTGAGTGTAAAAATTTGACAACCTCAAGGATGTACACATGGATAAAAATATGTCAATCGTCAAATAACTTCTAATAAATAAGAAAGAGAATCAACATACCTGCCTTCTTGTCACAGTAACAGATCTTCTATTATTACCATCAACATCACTGATTTTCTTCTCTCTCTCTCTCTTTCTCTCTACTAATGGTAGTATTCATTCGGCGCATCTTCTTTCTTCTTCATCGTCTTTTTCTTCTTCTTCGTTTCCTCTTTTCTTACATATATATTTTTTTTTTGAATAATGCGTGCATGCAACAAAAACCTCACAGGTTTTCTCTCTCTTCTCACTCGCCTTCTTGTTCCATTGTCAATTGTCCAACATCATGTCATTATCCGCTGAGTTGAAGACAGACGTGCACACGCGTGCTGTGCCATAACATAGGGAGCACCCATTGTTTCGCTTCTCGTCATCGTCTAATATTTAATTTTTTTTTTCTTCTTTCTTGTCGCTTGCCTTCCACTCAAAGAAATTCAATAATAAACATGGCCAAAGTAAGAAAGAAAGCAAAAGAGAGGACAAAGCGAAAATGACGATGATGTTGTTGTTGTTATATTTTCAAGTAAAAGAAAGATTATGTATGTCTATAAGAATTTTAATTCAACTCTTATGATATAAAGAAGACAAACTTTCTTTTGTTTTAAAAGAGAAAAAAAGAGCTATTATTACTTTTTATGTTAAACATTCGAAAGAAAAAAAAACGAAATACTTCTACAAAAAAGGCTTAGTTATTTTACCTGTCATGAAATATGGACAATAAAATAAAATAAAAAAAAAGAGATTGTATATAACACCATGAATAAAGCGAGATAAATTCTTAAGAATAAAAAGGTGGTAGAAAAATTATAGACACATAAGTAGATGTGACAATATTGGTATGTGTGTGTGTATGTGTACTTGCAGTATATATATATATATATATGCGCGTTTTGAAAAGATTTTCAACGACAATAGAGCACACATACGAGTAAGAGAAAAAAAGAAGGAATAAAAGAGAGAAGAAAGAAGAAGAAGAAGGAGGTACGCAATTGTACAATATCGTGTGTGTATGCCGAAGGTGGCATGTATGCATTGTCCCTTGTTAGAAGAATGAATGAATGAATGAATGAATGAATGAATGAATTGTACGAATGAATGGAACTGCTCGTTATGCATTACGATCTCAAGGCAAACGAATGTGCACAAACGAATAATTGAGAAAGAGCGAATAAGCGATTATAAACACTAGCTCGAAGCGGTTTTCAGAACAAACAGGCACAGACTACCGTTACAATAATCCTATTGGAATGGTATTGTATTCTAACCTCTTCTCAAACATACACATCAGAACGCCTGCTGTTGATGACATAGTGCTAATTTTTTTCTTTGCCTGGTTGATTGTAGCTGGCAATGATATGAATACTTTCACCCGTTTACACAAGGACAATACAATACAGAGCGGTGATGGACAGAGGCAAGCAGGCACACCAAATGAAGACAAGAAGAGGAAAAAAGAAAACAAAGACGTGTTGATGAGTTAATTACTGGTAAAGATTTTCGCCTCGACTCTTTCTTTGTATTGACGATAACGACAGCCAAGGCATAGGCGTCTATAATAGAAGCAGTCGAAAGAAAAGAAATCTATTGTTGATATATCATCATTTACAGATACTAAATATAATAGAACTAAGTTTATAATAAAGAAAAGAAAGTTATATCAAAAGAAACAAAACAAGAAGCATTTACCTGCTTCAATATATGTTTGAATCAGAAGAAAATTAGCATTTGTCGTATGAGTAATAAAATGGTATTGACCTTTTTTGTGCTATAGCGAAGCCTTATTTTATATGTGTATGTGCACAGTATGACGATACAATGCGAAGCTCAACAACGAGAACATATAGTAGCTGTAACAGTCAAAAAGAGTGTGAAACATTGTTGATGTTGGCTTGTTGCATACATTTATTACAAGAACAACAATATAGAGATGGTAAAAGGTTCTGTTGACATGATCGAAACATTAATCGTCATAAATGAGTAGTAGTATGCTTTTATAAAGACGAAGAAGAAAAAAGAAATTCTGATTTTTCAAAAAAAAAAAAGAAAAAAGAGCTTTATATCGTCATCTTTCAACAACAAGCTTTCAAAGGTCAAATGCCAATATATAGATATGTATATATAGACAAAAAGTATGATCTCCTCCTTTAAACAAATAATAAAAGACAACTGTGTGATGGATACGTATCGAGCTATGTGGGTGTATAGAATCATCATCTATCTCTTCAACATTTCAACTATGCCATCATGATCAATCATATACTGTTTGTATGTTATTTCAGCATACCATTAGTAGACAACGACAACAGAGACAACATAGCTTTGTCTTCGTCATGAACTGACTAGTTTCTTCTTGTGACCGATACTAGAGTATATAACGGTGTGCATATTGTTGACAAGTAAGGACACGATGGACCTACACATATACATGCATGTATCTATAAAGATAAATATAGACTATCGTTTATCTCATATACGCATGTGCAGGGTATAGATTCTCTATGAATGTCAAGAAATCTATATAGAAAGATGATGGTAGTTAGTCAGTCAATTCAAGAGCAGATTACAGTAAAACAAGTTATTCTTTGTTTGTTAACTAGGTTTTTTTCTTTTGATTTTCTGTCAGTAAGCTTATAGAAGATTAATCGGTAAAGAAGAGAAAAAAAAATAACAACAACAACCACAACAACAAAAACAGCAAGTAGATGTTATTACTATTGAAGCAAAGACGAATGATGGCAACCGGGCGTGGCTATACGAGCGCGAATGCATGACACCTCAGAGAGATCTAATCACTATCATCAATGAACTGAGAATTTTTCTTTTTCTCGTTTCTGATGTCTTGCATTTCAAATTACTTTAAAAAAAACTATACAATGATCCTAGTAGGACATGCACGAACTCACATATACATCGGTTCGGCAACATTATATCCCATCGGACGCATGATCTTGTTACAACAAAAGGCCTTGTATAATATAGTAAATCTATCACTAGATATATATATATATATTTGCGTTAATTTTGATAGTCCTCACACGTCTCATTCATTAACCATGCACACATGCCCATAAATTCGCTAGCGTTGTTACAAGAACGAGAAGTGTGCATGTATATATGTCTCGCCCTCTTACTCTCGGTTTCCTTTCTCACACACACACACACACTCATACACTCTCTCTCCTTCTCATTGTTTATCGGTGTAGTACGTGCCTGAAAAATGAAAGTGATTTCATCAATACACGCCGCCCATTCATCCATCGTTGTTGATCGTCATCATCAGTGACATCAGTCACAGATCATAATATTTGTTTGAATGCACATACTTGTATATGTGAGAGACAGAGAGATAGATGTATATATATCGTTATCGAGTCTGATTTCGCTAAAGTTACGTTAGCCATGCAAAACTATTTCTATCAGAATCAGCAATAATATTTCTGTTCTGTTATTGTTACGAATATTCTGTATACTAATCTCTCTCTCTTTTTCTTGCTAAGTATTTGTTGTAATACAATCTGCACAGCGCCTGTTTGCTTGTCCTTCTCTCACTCTCATTCTCACTCTAAGCTTATTGATACGCATTAAAGTTTTGCAAGTAAGCAAGCAAGCAAGCAATCGTGTATTGGCACAAGCAAAATCAACAGACTAACTACTTGATAATGCCATTGTTGTCCAACGGCTGAAGACAATTGTGAGAATAATAAAAGACAACCTAAATTTCTATCCATTAGGCAATTTAATACATATAGTATCACAGGGATTTGCTAGTTAACCTTATTTTCGGCAATATTACTTGCAGTAGAAATTTCCATTACCACTATCATTTATGACGATAATGTTGATGATAATAATAATGACAAAGAACAAGAGACAAGAAGAAAAGAAAAACTAAGATGAAGAAGAGAAGAAATAACGACCTGTTATCATCTTTACACAGGATATACAAAGGCAACAAATGACATGGAAAGTGTCATTAGTATAGACAACAGAATTCGAGAGATAGCTAATGTATATGACGAATACCTTTCTTGGTAAGGAATAAGATAAATAAAAAAAAGAAAGAACCCAAGATGATCTCTCAATTAGATCGACAAGAAAACAAAGATATAACACTTGAAAATGAGAAACAAAAACGGAATATTATTTCCACTTAATTGGCAACTCGATCTAAACGATAATGAAATACTAATATTTAAGAACAATAATTGCATCTATTATCAAATTGACAACAACAAGGATGTTATATACATTTTACCTACATTTAGGTCCTTCTTGTTTTCTATGCTCTTGTAGTAATACATGTGTTCTACATTTTTATAGATGTCCTATCTATATACTAACTAGAACAATAGTTATCCTTCTCGTATGGCCATATTTCTAATCATCATCACTGTATGCAATTGGCAAAAGAGCAACAGTGTCAGTAGGGGTGTGTGTGTGTATGTGTTAAAGAGAAAGGGTGCAAGAGAGAGATGAATAATGGTATAAAAACAATAGCGCCTAATTACCTATTATCATCGGCCCGGAAACGACGACGACGACGGCTGCTGTTTTTGTAGTTGTCAACTGAGTGTACACAAAAGCGATAACAGGCGGGTAAAAGTGAAGAAGGAGCTATACAACTGCAAAATGCTACTATGATCACAGAGTTTTTTTTTTCATAGCTCTTTATACTAGATATAGAGAGAGAGCGAGAGTACTGATGATGATTGTTGTCATTCGAGCGAGCATGAGAGAGAGAGATAGAGATAGAAGTCAAGAAAAGAAGGAAACAAGCAATCTAAGAGAAGAGAGAGAGAGAGAGAGCGAGAGAGAGAGAGGGAGCAGAAGAGCGAAAGAGCATCGTTTGACGATCGATGTGCATGATTGTCTTACCTCAAAAACAGACAAAACTCTAAATGATTAGACCTATGAGTTATTCCATCTGCATATGTATAATTGACAATTGACTCAATTTAGCAAAGTCAAACGAGTCGACTGCTGCTACTACTCTTGTCCATCTTATATGATACTTCAAACGACAGTCTTTGTTCTATTCATATATTCTCGCACTGGCGCTCGATTGCATCTTCCATAGTAGTAATACGATACTATCGTTACCGGTACCACCACAGCTGTTACTTTTGCTCGAATTCTTCTTCTCCCTCTCTTTTTCATCCCCAAATTGACAGTTGTCACGTCGTTGAGACAATATGAAAGTTTATATAAAAAAGCAACAAAGAAAGAAAAAAAAAGGAAAGTTCTGTCAAATCCTTGTCCATATGTGTTTCATACAATGAAAGATCGAATTGGTGTGTTTACTTAGTGTGCCAATCGATAAACACTCTTCTATACATAATCATCTATTGTCAGATACTAGCTAAGCTCGCGACTGCAACGATAGAGCAGAACGAGAGAGAGAGAGAGAGCGAGAACAAGTGTTGCTCTCATGCATCCTATCGATTACAGATCTTCTTGAAGGCATATTTCGGCTTGTCTTATCCTTCATGCCATCGTGAATTCTTTTTTTTTCTCTCTTCTTGTTATCTCATTGTACAGGAAAGACAGCAGAAAACAGAAAGCGGTGTCAATGGCCTTGAGGCTAAATGCATACAACCATTATTGCGATATAGAATAGTGTATGCTAGTTGAAATATTTCTGGCGGCAGTTATACTTGTGCAATTCAATCTCTTAAAAATCGGTCATCATTATTGTCGTCATATTTAAGCTGATGTATGTATAAACGTTGATGATCAAATCATAAGTGCATATTTATTTCTATAGGCACATAAAAGAAAAAGAATGTCAAGAGAAAGAAGGTACCTAACGTTGTCATCGGTCTCTTTATTCTATGGGCAAGCATGCACATCAATTGCGAAAAAGATTATATTACATGCTAGTTCGCCTCCATCATTTTTCCCATAATTGTTATCGTGTCGCACATTTCGATGAGAGATCAACAGGACAAATGATCTATATCCTTGTGTGAAAGAAGAAATATTATAAATGTTATTTTAAACTAAGATAGATGAATGGGATGAAGATTGGCGCACATATGTCTACGTGTGATGATCATATGAGTAGGATAACTTGACAGCGGCACCAGATTTCCTTTGAACAGTTGCGCTTATACCCACATTTATAGATATGTATATAATATATATATATAAATAATATTATCCATTTCTTTTCTTTTAACAGTTGTATACTAATTTGTGTCACTCAAATTCACGCGTGCACAATGACAATCCATTCAACTTTTAGCTACAAACGTATAACTATCATTCGATATATCTGTATGCACTCATTAGTTGTCTGTCAATGAATGACATAATGGCAGTGGGAGAGAGAGAGGGAAAGAAAGAGGGAGCAAGCTAGATAGGGAAAAAGTGTTGCTCTTATCACAAGACACTTTGTGCACAACGGTCGATGTATGGAACAAAGGCGATCGCGTTTCTTCTCTCAATTAAATCTGTATGTCTGTATGCGACCTAATCTGTATACCCCTAGTGGATGAGAAGAAGAAAAAAAGATAAAACAATAACAACAACATTGAGCATAAGCATATACGCGATCAAGAGGGGATAGAGTCTATATCTCTTGTTGTCTGTAATATTTTAGCGTACGAAGAAGACTCATATTAAGTTACGAAGACATTCCCAATTCGATCTCGTATATAACATTTTTTTTGACTGATTATTCTTCTAAAATATCTCAAGATATATTGTTTTTCCTTCGTCAGTATGCTGTTTGTTGATAATATCAAGAGAATATTACAAATTGATATTGTTATCTTATTCATATATTTATCAACAACGTAGAAGAGATTAAAGATTAAAATTTCTTTTTTTCTTTAATTTAATAAAATTAAGTCATTTATACAAAAAAAGATGATATTAACTAAGAATTTTCTGTGGTGAAATCATTGTTAATGAATCTCTACGTTGTGAACGAAAAGACTTTCCTGGTAAAAGTCCATTAGGTGATCTTTTTTGTGAACGTCTTGTTAATATTGTTTGAGACTCATCTTCAAATAAAGGTACAACAACAACAGGACTTAAATTAGCTTGTTCAAATTTTATTTTCATTTCTCGTGTTACTTGATGCATTGAACGTGGACGTAAATCAATTGCTGGTCGTTGACTTTTTTGACCATATGCAAACGTTGCTTTCGATGATCGAAGACGATTATAACTGTTATTATTATTATTATTATTATTATTATTATTATTATTATTATTATTTAGACTTGTTATAATTGCATTAGAATTTAGGATATCAGCTGTAGAACGACAATTACTTGTTGAACATGTTGTACAACCATGTTTACAACGATGCTGATCACGTATATTTGATCCATTTTGTATTAATGGTTGTCGTGTTGGAGATGATTGAGATGGTATTGTTGAAACAATTCGTTTATATAGATGATAATCTTGACCGGGTGCACAATTTCCAAGACATGTTACACGTTTACATTCATTACAACGTAAATCACGTTTTAATTCATTTAATTCTCGAATTTCTTTTTCAGTATTATTAGTTTTTGATGAGAAACTTCCAGTTAAATTTGATGTACTTGCATCTAAAGACGTATTTTTCATTAAACGATTATATGTATTTAAATTTTGACGACGTCGTTGTTCCCATTTGATTGTATTAGCTTGTAATCTAAATTTAAAATAGAGTTCTTTATATTATGAAAACATTTGCTAACAGATAGTCTTAATTAATTTTAAGTAAAAACGAAAAAACAAAACATTAAAATTCAATCGTAATTAATTTTATGTTGTTTGTCTTCAAAAGAAATATTTAGAATAAGAATCAAATTTTTCTGTAGTACTCTTCAGATAAATGTATATCGTACCTTGCTAATTTGATACATTTTTCAAAGACTGCTTTTGTGTTAGTGCCTTGTTCAAATTTTGTTTTAACATCTCGATAAAAATCTTTTATATTCCATTCATTATTTCCATTATTTGCTTGTAATTGTGATTGAAAAACAATAGCTTCATCGTATTCTTCAGTAAATGGACTTTTATAATCATACGTCGATAGTGAAGAATCATAAGTTAAATCAAATGAATATTGATCAATATCTTTTTGACGTTGCCGAATAGCTTCTTCTTCTTGTTCATGAATACGTCGTTCGATGTCTTTTGGATCTTCACCTGGAGTTTTTCTACTAGGTATATTAGCTATAGCTTCAATACGTCCACTTTTAGAGTCACGATACCATGTACCATGATTCGGCATAGATTGAAGATTATTAGTCTAATAAAAAAATTGCACGAAAATTCTTTTACTAATTGCAAATTAATTTTACTTTATTTTCATCTTGATCACTTTCAATTGTTTCATTTAATTGTTGTTTTTCTCTAGTAGTGTCAACAGTTAAAGTCATATTAGATAAGTCAAGAAAACTATCACGACTAGTATCAAGTTGTTCAGTCATTGTTTCATTTGTATTTGAACATAATTGATGAACAAAATGGTTGTCATTTTTAAATATTGATGATTTAAGTCCATCAGTAAGATTAAGAAATGTTGCATTTGTTAAATTATCAAAATTTCTCGATGAATCAATATAACGTGGCGCTCGTAATGGTGCTGGAGGTGGTGGTGGTGGTGGAGGACGAGTTGGTATAGCAGATTTTAGTTTACCGGTATTTATTCGACGAGGACGTTCTTCAATAATTACAGGAGCAGTTGTCGGTCTATTAACTTCAATAAGAGTTGACAAGGACAATTTAATACGTTCAGGTGCTGATGTCGGTGGTCGGTTTCTATCATCATCATTATCGAATATTATATTAAATAGATATTATTAACATGTTTATTTTTACCCTTTTGGTACTGGTTTTGCTGTTCCTGGTCTACTACCACTAGTGGGTAAATGTTGATGCCAACGAGATGAAAATATTTCACTATTTTCATTTGATATTTGTTTTCCATCATCACGTGTAAGTCCTTTAGCTAACTAAAACAAATATGTTTATTATTATTAAAAGCTATGATTTCTTGTTTTTGTTTGTTTTTGCGGTTCTAACTTTTTAGGAATATTAACAAACACTCATAAGATTCTTTTTTTAGTTTTCAATTTTATGTTTTTTTTTAATCTAAAAGAAACAGTTTAAAGCACACATCAAAAACAAAATATGTTTGTTTTAAAAAACAAATAGAGCTTTACGTTCTAATCTTTACTTTTCTTCTTTTTTTTACTCTCTACTCAAAAACATCCATCAGAATTTGTTATCGGTACATAAGCTTTTACATTGGCAAATATTTTTCATCAATTTTGTAATTTAACATTGTTGTTTTTTCAGTTTAACAAATGGATATAACTCAACATGATAGAGACCTTCTTATGTAGTGAACAATTTAATAGATTTATACGTTCTTTTTTTTTTGTTTCATTTTGAAGGTAAAATTTAATTGCAACTTACAGCTGTCATGTAATCTTTATTTTCTCGTGTTATTCTTGAATGCTGTGGATTCCAACTGGTTGCTCGCTGAAGAAAAGAAAAAAGTCATATATACATACACACATATATATATATATAATTGCAAATTGTACGAAATTCTCGTTTTCTTATTTTTAAAAATTCGTCAAACACACCTTACAAAGTATTCCAACATCACCGGGATAATATGACCAAAATGAATCTGGTTGTGCTTTAACACGTTGCCCCTGAACTTCAAGTGTATCATTGGGTAAAGCATCGACAGCACAGATGAGACCTGGTTGCTGCATGCTAACATAAAAGTGTGTTCGACTTGTATGACCGTCGATCATCTTTTCACTCTACTCTCAATAAATCTGTGTATGATGGTAAACATATTTCTACTATAAATGAAGCTCGTTCTGTTAAACAAACAGAATAAATTCTTTTTGAATAAAAAAAAAAAGAATTGAGATGAAAAACGTTTTTGTTCTCTTATGATTGGACTTGCCTTTTCCCTCTCTCACTCTCACTCACTCATTCACTCCTTCTTTTCCTTTACACGTGTAGATTTTTATTAAACTGCACATCTGACCGCGTCGTTTGCCGGAGTAGATATGTCTTAATAGAATAAAATTTTCACTTTTTTACAATCATAAAGACACATAGAACGAAGCAAAAAAAAAAAGAATAATAACATTAGTAACTATTTGCTAAAAAACCGAATTTTTCACTTACAATATTCACAATGGACAAATTATTGTTATTGGTGTTGTTAAGAGATACTAATGATGGTATTCGAGTTAATATAAGTACTGTACGTGCACGTTCATAACCAATACTTGGTGTTGATGATCGAGTTGTTCGTTGAGATAATTTTTTTATTTTTTCAGCATATTTATTACTACAAAGTATAAAATTTTGATCAACTGCTGAACGAACACGTTGATATTCATTTAGATGACTTTGACGATCATGTTGAAATTGTTGAACGTACAACATTTAGTTGGTTTCTTTTTTTTTTGTATCTTTGTTCAATTGCTGTTTATTTTATAAGTACTTTAACTAATTTTTTCATACTCTTTATACAATAAGTATTAATAAGAAAAAAAAAAGAAATCGGCATAAATTGATCATGCAATTCTCGCTCTGTTTCTCTCTGTCTATTTGTAGCATTCTTATATATCACAAATATATGAAATGACGTCTTCAAATGAAAGAAAATACTCCGATTTCTTTTTTTGTATGTCGTATTTGCTTTTAAATTCATCTACTAGGATCTTTTTCGTTTATTTATCTATATATCGTATCGATAATATAAAATACTATTAAGAATAATAAAAGAAAAGAATCAAAAGAATATACAGTGAAAAAAGAAATCGAAAAGATGATGAAACAGATTATTATAAATATATAGATTTCATTTCTTGAATAAATATTAAATGTAGTGCTGGAGAGTTTTTTTTTGGAATCGTAAATCATGATGAAATTAACATCAAATGAAGACGAAATGTTATTAATTTTTTGTTTACGACGTTCTAATGACTCAATTATAACTGTTTAATTGAAGTTGAAGATTCAAAATTAGTATGATTCGTTTTGTTCAAGAGTTTGATCAAAAGAAAACATTTTTTTTAAATTTCAGTCGGTTGTTTTTCAACAAACAGTTCAGAAGAATAATTTTTGTTTGTCTTTAATTCTATTGTTGAACACTTCACTATGTTTCTAATCAGATTGATTGCGTTCTGTTTTTGTTGTTGTCAAAACAGTACCGATAAAATGAGTCATTTCACATTTAAATAGTCTAGTATGTTAGTGTTATTCTTATTGAAAGGTTTTTCTTTTGTTCTGTGATAATCAAAGATCTGGTTCAGTGCGTCATATTTTTCATGTATTACTACAGCATAAATCAATCATCTTATTGTATTATACGACATAACTTTTTCTGATTTTCTTATCAATCCGTAAATAGTACTGTTTTGAACATTAGACACATCCTATAATCAGAAAAAAATCATACTTGAATTTAATCAATTGAAAAAAATCTGAATAGATTGACATTCTGAATGAACATGATTGACATAGTCAAGTATCAGTCCTTGTGTATCGTAATCAATTACCAAATACAGTTATTTGTCATCATAGGCATATGGATATCGATAGAAATCAGTATCGAGACGATAATGATGAATGAATATAATGGCAAAAAAAAAAAATTATATTTATTCAAATCATAAAACTAAAAAATTAATTTTACAAGTGTTCTTCTTTTTTATTTCAAAGTCTTAATTTATGCTCCATGGTTGAGTCATTTTTAGAAGTGGTTCTCGTGAATATTGTCTCATAGGCAAAACACTTCCATAACCACTATCATAAGATTTTTTCTTCTCATTTTCATTTTCATTTTCTTCTTCGTTTTCAGTTGTATCATCGAAATCTGTATCTTCAAAATTTCCAAATGAACTTGATATAACTTGTGTTTGACTTTCATCATCATTGTCATCATCATCATCATCGTCATCAATTTTCATTGATAGTTCATAAGTTACATAATGATTTTGACATTGACAAAATGTTTTCATTAACCGATCTGATTTATTGTTATTTCCATAAAGTGAAGAATAAACTTTGTTATAAGGCATAAATAATGAACGATTCAATGTTTTATGAATAGAATCTAATGTTGATAGAACGCGATCAATTTCAACTTGATCATTATCTAATATTTGTTTTTGATATTTTAAATTTTTCCATGTTGTTATTGTTGTTGTTGATAATGATTTTTCAACATATTGTTTTTCTCGTTGTTGTAAATAAAATTCTGTTCGATATATAAAACTATTTATTCGCAGATTATCATTATTTGATTTTGAAGTACGAACAACAATTGATCGTGATTTACTTAAATTATCTGAGGATTTTTTTTCATAAGATGAATTTTTACGACGAATATATTGTGATGTTGAATTAAATTCCATATATGTATATGAAGAAGAAATAACGAATTAGTTGATATGAGAAGAGCTCATATGTAAGTTTTTTTTTCTCTTTTTTTCGACGATGTTAAATGTACATCAGCTGCATGTATCTTTCGTTTTTTTTACCTTTAAATAACGAACGATTGCGATTGATCGTTACACATGAGAACACTCGCAAACTATTTTTTCTAATGATCGAAGAAGACAAGAGATAGAAAGGAAAGACAAGGACATTAATAAAATATCCAAAGGAAATAATTAAAATTAAACGTAATACAATTAGATATTTAATTATCCTGGTAACGAAAATTCTAGGTTTTTATACCTAACATATAATTCAAATTCTCAATAATTGACTATAATGATGAAGTAGAATCGTGTTTGCATTTGGTTATAGCAAAATTGTTCTATGCCACATTGGAGTCTAAACGATTATACTTTCTAAACAGACTAACAATTAAAAAAGACTTTTGTATAATGAAAGTAGCATTACACATAATAAAATCTCTTTCTCGTTTTATCAACGCATTTTGTTTCTTTTTCATTGTTAATTAAAGAAAAACGCAGTTTTTTTTAAAGTTGTTATTCGAAAAATAGAAAAAAGAAGAGATTATAAAGCTAGACTCTATAGATTAATAAATAAAAAGCAGCAATATGATTAAGTTAAAATAAATTATAAATGTTTTATTTTAATCATTGATTATTATGTGTTCCATAACGACGATCATGAGGTACATCCAAGCTATCAATTGATATTTTATCTTTATCTAATGATAATGTTGAACTATGAGGTAACGATGAAATAATATTATGATCTGGAGATGATTCATCTTGGTTTTTTCTTAAATTAAAGTCTTCAATATCATCATCTTCATCAGTTGTTGACGGCTCAAATTTTGCTGGTGAAATATTCGAAGTTCTATCCTCTTCATCTTCATCTTCGTCTGCAATGTTTGTTGGTGATAATGGTCCAGATCTTGCTAATGGTTGTTCTTCTTCTTCTTTAAGCAGTGTTTCATCTGGTATATCAGAAATATTTGATTGAGTTACTAGCTCGTTTTCTTTATTAGGTATTTCGATTTTTTCATCTGTTTCTGGTGATGTTTCTATGTTAGTTGTTAATAATGGTTCATCGTGTCCTTCAATTGCTTCATTTTGTTCTCTTATTGGTTCAATTTGTTTTTTAATTGGTTCATTTTGTTTTTTAATAGATTCATGAATTATTTCAAGTGGAATTGTTTGTGTTGATGAAGAAACATGATCTGATATGAATGCTACATAAAGACGGCCTACTCCAATACGAGTAGGAGAAAGTTTAATAAGTAAAATAGTTGATTCTTTAGGTGCAAATGATCGACTAGAAGAAAAAGTTATGATACCAAGACTTAGATACAAATTATTATTATTATTATTAACTTGAAAATCTTAAAGTATGACATAGATAAGAAAACAAATCAAAACTTACTTAACATGAACTACTTGATTAATACCTAAACCATCAATATAAATACGTCCGCTATTTATTTGACGTGAAAGTGTATTAGCAATTTGTACTTTAAGTAATACTGGTTTACCTATTTCAATGACATCTTCATCAAGAATCTAATAACAAAAAAACAAAAGAAAAATTGAAATAAAATAATAGAAAACAATGACTTACTGGTTTAATAATATCATATTTATTGAAAACAATATTATCATCACGTGTAAATGTTTGATCAGTTTCCTTGATTAATGAATGCAGATAATATTTAAGTATAATATTTTCTTGTTGACCGAAATGAGCATATTGTTCAGGAGTAATTTTTAATTGAATATTATCATCTAAAATAATATTAATAAGCAATAAATAATAATTTGTTTTTAAAAAAATAAATTTTTACTTTTTCCAGCTTCAAGATTTAATACTTGAACTGGTTGATCATGTGTAAAAATTAATTTTTGATTATTACTACTAATTATAGATATTGTTAAAGCTGTTGTTATTGTACGTTTTTCATTTGATTTATTATTTGCATTTAATTCTAATATAATACTATCTCCAAACTATAAATAAACAAAAACCAAAAGTGTTTTTTGTTGTTTCTTCAAAAAAAAAAACAAAATAAAAATTTACTTCAATATCATCTAATATTTTTAATTTAATATCAACATCATTTTTTATTCGTTCATCTAAATTATCATTTTTATCAGATAATTTCATTGAATTTTTATAACTCTTCGTTATGTCCTCTGGTTCAAATTCATTACTTAATGATCGTGTTATTATTTTAATACCAACAATATTTTCTTGTACATCTAGTTAAATAAAACAAAAGAGAAAAGAATAACAATGAAATTTCTTTTTCAAACTTAAAAATCAAAATAATCTAACCTAATAATTCCATATAACCATCTGGATAAACAATCCAATGTGATTTTTTTCCATTAATTGTCGAATGAATAAATGGTGAATCCCATCGAAAACTTAATTCACCATTTCTTAAAGATGATAATGAACATGGACCTGTTCGTCTAATACCATCACACATTTGTACTGGTGTTGAATCAACAATTTGCCAATCTTGTTCATCATTAGGTAAATCATGACGACGCATCCAACATTCATTCCATACATGTGAAGAACTAGAAAAAAAATTATAATCTTAATGAAATTCTTTTCTTTTATCTTCTAACCATATTAAATCAAAATTAAGTTTATGTAATGGTCGTTGTTGTGTATCCCAATGTATATCATTATCTTCAGTACCATCTGTTCGGCAAGCTGCATTATAAATTGTAACAATACGACATGGAATACCTAATGAACGACTTAAACTACAAAGTATAGCTGCATGTTGCCAATTATTTCCACAACCACCTTGTAATGATCGAGAATTTGATAAAAGATATTGTTTAAATATGGATGTACTACTTGTATATCCATGATTTTCTGATGTATAAATTTTTGTATCATATGATGATGGAAATATACCATTATTTGTACCGGGATTTGAGCAAATTTTTGATGATAGTATACGAATTATAATTGATGGATCAATACGATTTTGGGCTGGTAATTGTGCTTTATCAAGAAGTGTAAGTGCAGTAAGTAATGTTGATCGTTCAAATTGACCAAAATACCATGGTATTGATTGAGGTTTATCCGATGTACCAAGATATATTTGTCCATGTTCATTCATAACATATTCATTTATTTGTTCAGATGATGATAATGCACATGCATCATCTTTATTCCATGGATTAAAAAGAAAATAAATATCAGTTTCAACTAAAAATAATGTAAGATCTTGTTTATTTAGAAAATTTTTATCATCTTTCTTTAATGGACGAACTTCAAGTAGTAACTATAAAGATAAAGGTAATTAATATGAAACCTATATTTTTTAAGTTTTTTTTATAAACTTACAGTATATTTTCCAATAATAGCATCAGAAGGAGAATCAATTTGAAGCGAAATACGATTATTCTTCTTCGTTTTAATCTCATCATCTTCAGCTGGAATTCTTTTAGCTGACCAACCATTACCACTTGGTGTTCCATCAACTAAAAGTCTTATTTGTGTTTGTTTCGACATCATAGACCGAGGACCTATTTGATCAGAACATCAATTTTATATTACTTTTTTTTTTTACATTATAATACCTATAGCTAATCGTATATATAATTGATGTTCTTCAACATCATAATCCCTATTGAATGTTACCGTAAATGAAAATGATTGTCCTCGTCGTAAAACCAATCCCGGAATATCATAATGCTTTGTAGAATGTTCTTCCATATTCTTTTCTGTGTGCAAATCAACATCGATAGGAATTAATCTAGATGCTAGAATTACAATTTCAAATTTCTTTTATTCATATATATAAAGTATTCTTAATTTGTTTTTTAAATGATGCTAAACTAAGTAAATAAATACATCATTGAGATTGAAGTTATGAAAATAAGAATATATGTTAATAACATGAATTATATTTAGCATGCAATAATATGACATTAAATCTATCTTTCTATATATATATACATATATCTATGTGTACAATTTATGCATATGAAAAACAAAACAAACACAAAAAGGAAAAGTTTACATAGGAGAACTTTGTTATACTATTTAAAATTTTGTGAAAATTTCGCAAGTGATTCTCGAGAAATATGTCGTCTTGGAAGTACACTGTCATAACCACTATCATAAGTTTTTTTCTTTTCTTCTTCATCTTCATTATAGTCTAAATCTGAGTCTGTATCTTCAAAAGTTACAACTGAATTTGATATTTGTTGTATATGATTATTATCTTCTTCTTTCCTAAAATGATTTTGACATTGACAAAATGTTTTCATTAAATGATCTGATTTATTATTATCTCCATAAAGTGAAGAATAAACTTGATTATAAGGCATTGATGATGAACGATTGAATATTTCATGAATAGAATCTATTCTTGAAAGAGCATGATCAATTTCAGCTTGATCATTTTTTGATATTTCTTTTTGATATTTTAAATTTTTCCATGTTGTTTTTGTTGTTGATGATGATGGCAATGATGATGATGATGATGATGATAATGATGATGTTTTATTAATATTTTGTTTATCTCGTTGTTGTAAATAGACTTCAGTTTGATATGTATAATCATTTAAAAGTGTTGAAGCAATGTCGGATTTGTTAATATGAACAATAAGTGAAGGTCGAGATGAATCTTTTTCATGAGACAAATTTTTCTGATAAAAACGTTGCGGACTATGGACGTACGCCATCTCACATGATCTATACCAAGGGTATGAGTTTCTTCTTTTTTTCTTTTTTCTTTTGCTATATACGCCTACATATTCATTCTTTTATGCGCATCAATAGCTCTTTTATCGACAGTATCACTCATTTTTACCTATACTCTTAACGATAGGTGATCAATTGATCGTTACACATGACAACATTCGTAAATGATACATTTTGACAGTGAATAGAAAAGACAAGCGATAAAACGTATGTGAAAATGAAGCAAATTTCTTTTTTGTTTAGTATTTCGGTGATACAAATTACGATTTACCTAATTCAGATAAGATTGAAGGTCGCTGTAAGAAGAATGGTCTAGAATTGAAAAAAAATAAAATTGAAAAAATAAAAAGAAATTTTTTTATTTTCTATTAAAAACATACGTTGTTAACGAGTTTTGTTCATTTGTATTTTTTGAATGAGATATATATGACTCATTCTCAGGTACTGGAATTGATGATTCGATATGACCAATTGGAGTGTTTATATTTTGCGTAAAATGTGATGCCATTTTATTTGTAGTGGAAATTTAGCAAAAAAAAATGGAAAAGAAAGATATATTTTCTTTCTTTTTTGTTTTGCTTTTGATATCTCGCTTGAAAGACGGTTATGTGTGTCTTTTACAAATGTGCATATGTGGTTTCTGAAGGCAAATGAATAACGATATTAATTAGACGAAAATTATGTGAGTCTGTTTACCCTTTTTTTTATATCAATTGCTTGTTGTTGTTACCTTCAATCGCACATAATAATTAAAATTCGTAATAGGCAACAAAATGAAAGACAGAGTTATTAATGACGATGTTCATTTATGTTTTATGATATTGAATACAATCTTTATTAATTTCTATGTGTTCGTTTGTGTAGTCTAGTTATTGACACCATTCAAATTAATATATTTAATATAAAGGTCTTCTTGTAATGGGAAATAAGTTTGTTCCTCATCGTTATTAGATGTACGCAGTTGTAAATAAAAAATCGATAGAGTGAACCGATTGTGCCCTTACTGTCAAGATAGACTTTAATTATGATCGTTATCATGAAATATGACTTTCGAAAGAAACCTAATATTCACATTATAATTAATTACACTTATCTGGCAAAAAATAAACTTGTCTGTACTGACTATGTACTAATTTATGTTTGAAGAATTTCAATTGAGATTATTTTCAAGAAATAAAAAACAACGGTCTCAAAGTTTGTATGAATTTGTATGTTTTTTTCATAGAAGTATTTCATATCAGAGTATACACATACTGAATTACATGAATTTCAGAAGAATTTGGATCATTTTTCGAATAAATTTCAGTAGAAAGCAACGAAATAAACTTATTTCTTTTTCTCTTGATTATGCTTCAATCAGATATCAATCTAGAGTTTGAATTAGAGATGTCGGGAGATCAAGTTTTGTATTACATCCGGTCATGACTTATAGAAAACCATTTCATAATATATTCACATTAAATCTAAAAGATTCTTAAATATGTGTACCTAAATTTTCTTTTCATTGATGTAAGTTATAACATAATACACAAAGAATCATAGAAAAAAAATTATCTTTAACTTTTAGTTCCGGTTTGACCAATTGTTTTTCTCTTACGAGGGAAGTTCTTCAACTGTTCAGTCACTCTTGACTCGAGACTAAGTGTATAATGTAGACCCAAATGAGCTTTGAGTACCTTGAAAAGAATTCGTGTCCTTGGTTTATTACTATGACGATAGTGTATTTTACAGTAAATTTTTAAATCAATATCGTTGTAACAGAAAGACTAATTTTCGATTTTCGACTTGAAACTTTGTATAGACACAAGCCTTATCGAAAATAGTTTTCAGTCTTTTGATTTTCTACTATCCTGAAATAGAAACATCAAATCTGCTGGTTTATATGAGTAATATAAAAGACACACTAGTACCACCATAGCTGTATCTTAGTATAGGAATAGAAACAAGACTTGAAACATTCACAAAAAAGTCTATTCTCATTCATACGTATCTCTATGCAAAGTTCCAAATCGAAAATCAATCTTTCTGTTACCACGATATTTATTTATACAATACCGTAAAATTACAGTATCTTCACAGCAATAAGCTAAGAACACGAACTCTTTTCAGGGTATTCATAGCTTATTTAGATCGACATAATGTACAAAGATAATTGAACAATCGAAAGACTTCTCTCATTAACCCCATTCATCGAGATTACAGATGATCGCACACATCTCCATTCAAAATCTATAATCAACATTGAATTTCTGACACATTCTATTCAAATGAGTTCGAAATGACTAATAAACTGCAATTTTTTCTCAAGTTCAAAATTTACGTCAATATTTCCTCATCATGACAGCAAAACTTGATAAACTTCATATCATAAAATTGACTATTCATTTAAAATTTTTGTTTCTTACTATATCTAATAATTAAAAAGAAATGTTTCTTGCACATATTCATATATATATAATCTGAACATTGGCAAACATAAGAATGAATGATACAATAAAAGAAAAACAAATATATAGTATACAATATCGAACAAAAAAAAATCAAACGAAATGCATAACACAAAAAAAAATTTATACATTAGAATGAAGTTGATGATTTGTTAATCAATAAAGCAAGCATTGTAACGAGAAAAGCAATACCACTTACAGTTGAAAAAATATTCATTGCAAATGCACGTTTTGAAATTTTTAATGTTTTATCATAATCAAGTGTACGTTTATGTTCACGTACACGTACAGATAATATAATACATATAATTCCAAAAATAAAAAAAAGAAAAAAATTTCCAATTGACCATAATAAATAATCTGGTATATTCACAACATCACGTTCATGTTGAGAATATTTTAAATTAGCATGTACAGCTTCTGAGACATAATAGTCTGTATCATTTTGTGGTAACCATGAAAAACCATTTCGTTTTTCTAAATATGGTTCAAGTTCACCTATTTCACGTTTTTCCATTCGTCCAACACCACTATATATATAAATAAACGAATAAACAACATGTTTTGTTTAATTAATATTAAGAAAAAAAACTCATTGTGTACTTGTCACTTCGATAACCGGTCAATAATCTTCCGTCACGCATTTTTTTGTTTCTCTCTTTCGAAATCCAAGGTTAACAGTAACTAGTGATGCTGTGCGTAGATGGAAGGACGTGAATATGATTTATAGAAGTACGCCGATGTAATTCTGTTGGAGCAACTATATTCTTCTTGCGTTCGTTTTTCTTTCTTTTTTTTTCTTTTTTTTTCTTTCTGTTTTTTTTTTTACAAGGTTGTCATTACGACGTTACCATTACATTTTTTCGTCTCAAAAGTGTAATAAAGAAACAACAAAAAAAAAAAAAAACACAAAAAGAGGAGGAAAAAAGATAGAAAAATTTTGACACCAAAATAAAATCAATATAGAGCATTTTCTTTTTCTTTTCTTTTATCATTGACCTTGCAGGTGATACTTGGAAAGAAGATCGTTTTTCTGTTGTCTCTATTTTGAACCTTGACATTGATGAAAAGAATATGTCAATCTTGGTACGTGTGTAATGTAATTGAAATGTTTATTATAGTTTTATTTCGATGTTATTTATTGTTTTTTTTTTCAAAGAATAGACAAATTATTCGAATTGAATATATTATTCTTGTCAATGTGAAATTCAGAGAAAGGATATACTTTGGATTATTTAATAAGAAAAACTTCTTTGAATTTATTTCCAATGAAACCGTGTTAATTTAAATCTCGTAAAAAGATATTTAAGGAACTTTTATGGCTTCTTATATGACAAGTATAATAAAAAAAAAAGAAAGAAGAACCTGATAATTGCAAATTTTATTCCGAGATCAAAATAGAAAGTATATAAAATTTTCTATATAAATGTTGAGTGAGTAAATGCAAAAAAAAGAACAAATACAAATCTTAGAAATTTAATGAGTCATATTCATTAATAGTATTTCTGTTCCAATGCAAAAAAAATGCCCTATCGAACAAATCAATTAACTTTTTATGTTTCTTTCTTGACTTATCTCTTCTAACGAAAATGCTTCTATAATAAAAAGTATAAGTCGTGTAAAAAAAAAAAATTGTACTATTTCACTATCTTAAAGGTAGTTTATATTAATGGGCATCATCCAAGATCTATAAATGAGAACCAATTAAATGTATCATTTTTCTCACCTTTAATTATAGTATTTATTTTCTTACTAATGCAACTAATTGAACTTTCAGGATAGTGCATAAAAACAATTTTGATAAACGTCAATTTCCTCAAAATTGAGAGAACAAATATTTATCGAACTGACTTAATTGAATATAGGAATGTTTATTATTAAACAACATTAGTATATACATAAACAATAAATAAAATGCTAATATGATTAAATAAAAAAACGATCGGCAAGCTTTTAGACAAAATGTGTTTGCTCATTTTTGATCTACTAGCAATTATCAAATGCTATGAATTAAAACAAGAAATTTGTATTCTTTTCGAATTGAAATTTTTCTTTTGTCTTTCGACAAGGCACTTCAATTTTTGTAATATTCGTTTTTGAAAAAACCAACAACCGTTTTGCGTTAAAAGAAGCTCTTGAAAAACATGCTTCTCGTCTCACTTGAATAAAATCTACAGTTTAGTTCAGTATCACATTTTGTAGAGAAATTTCTGCTCTAAAAAATGACTGACTTCGAAAAGAGATTTGTACGGCTAAACAAAAACCGCTTAGCTCATTATTAAAAATAACTTTTATGTCTTCAAAAAAGTTCTTCACTATTCTTGAACAAAAATAGACATGAAATTTCTGAGCCCTTATTGAAATTCTGGTTGCAGCCTATAGTTTTTGTTTCAATCAAAAGTGAACAAACATCTTATCTAAAAAATTTTTGATCACCTCTTACTAAAATTTAAATACGATAAAATTCATTCTATCAGTAACTGTCTTATTTCTAAACATCAACAAAAAGTCAATGTGCGATGGAAGATTTATATTTTTTATCGTGCACAATTGTTAAACGTGACAAAAAATTTTTAATAACTGTTCAAAGGTATATACAATAAAACTACTCAATCATCCATGACAATTATTAATATTCTGTAACATACTAAATACAAAAAATCAAAATGAAAACGACTATTTGAAGTGAATTGCATCGTTGTCTATAATTCAAATCGAATAATCGGTTAAGTTTCAGTTTCTATTAATAATTTCTCTAGAAATTAAACTTTCAATAACGAGTATAAAAACATTTAAATCGTCTTTCATATAAATATTATTACTAATTTAATTCACTTAGATATACAGTCAAAGTGGAAAGGTAATGTAATGTTGTTTGTTTCTTTCGATCTCTCTCTTATTACTCATATTTATTTCAACTGAGTAATGAATGACTAATTTCCACTTCAATATCAAACAACGAGCAATTTATGCAAATATATTAGCTAAAATTTCAATTACAAAAAACGATATCTCCACAATAAGTTTATTTTTATTGTAAATTTGTTAATCTAATATTTGGGTTTATTTAAATCTTAACTTAAAAATTTTTAATAATACATTCTTACCTTAAAATATGTATTTTACAATAGATACTTTGCTACTTCTGTTAGAAAATGAACTCTTCGAATGCAGTATGTGCTTGTCGTTCGATCCTTTCTTTTTCTTTTTCTCTATTTTAATACGTCTCGTTCATCGGTCAAGATTGTTATTTCGGTGAACACAATAAGACCACCATTGGATCAAATCACTATTCCTGCTCGTTTTCTTCTTCTTCTTTTCTTTTTGTCGTTCTTTGAAATTTTACATCGAACATAGAGAAAAACAATGAACAAAAATAAAAAGAAAGAAAAACGCTAAAACTCAAAGTGTTGTAATTGTATCGGAAAAATAAAGACTTGGTGCAAAAACAATTCCACGTTTGATTAATGCCGTAACATGATTAAGTTTATCAACTAATTCAGAATTTCCAACTGTTTTTCCTGCATTACGTATATCTGAACATAATTCTTCAATACGCATTATTGTTCGAACAATTGTTCCTTCTTGAATATCAATAATTTCCATATCAGGATCATTCATAATATCATAAAATTTTGCACCTTGTGCCCATTTATATACTAATGACATTATACTAAAATTAAGTTCTTCTTCAATATTAGTCGGAATTTTATAATCACGTTGAATTTGATCAAGTCTACTAGCGATTGAAACTAAAATATTGAAATTTTAATAGAAGAATTATGAAGCCATCGTGTATACAAGGCAATCGATATTTTTTTTGTATTCAATGCATCAATGTCTGAAATCATCAACTTGAAAATTTTCGCGTCAAATACTCTGTAAAATCTTTGCCTATTTTCGTTTCATCGAATTATTCAAATTTTTTTATAAAATATACTAAACGACAGAGAATGAAAATCTGAATAAAATGAGCTATTTCAATATAATACAATGTTGACCAACTCAAGTTTTATAAGGTCAACATGAATGAAGAATGATTCTTTTCATGGGCCCAATGTGTCCATTTCAACACAATCTGTCGCCTGTCGTGATTCAGAATCAGAGAGCTCCAAGCTGAATTTTATATATGTTGTGCAACTTTTTATTCTCAACAAAATGATATATTCGGAACGAAGTGGGGTTCACATCTTTGTCTCACATAATAATTTTTGATGATTTCTGAGTCGAAAAAATTTTTTTTTTACGATTTTCATTGTCATGACTAGAGGTTGTCACGTCCAAAATTTTCGGATCAGGATCCAGTCGATTCAAAGACCAAGTCGCCGGACTCTGACCATGGCGTAACTTTAAAGTAAAACAAACATGACATTCAGAATCGGCGTTAAAAACAACATTGAGTCAAACACATTCTAGAATTTTTCTCCTATAAAAACTTCACCTGTTGTCCCCAACGGATGTATTTTATTCGAATTTCATCCTTTGGTTTTCCAAATGTCAGTTTTCTTCAGAAAAAAAAAGTTATTTAAAATGTCTTTAGTATAATTTACAAAACAAAAAATTTAAAATCATTTGTTGATACGAAAGTAAGCACAACTTTTACAGGATATTTTTTCTCATAAAGAAATGAGAGTGGTAAAAAGTTGGTAATGATTAACTTTTGATAGAAAGGGTATTGGAGGGTAAAATTTTGATATTGATGATTTCAGATATCGATGCATAAAATATACTAAATCGAAAGGAAAAAATGTTTTTTTTTCTTGTTTGCTATCACTTACTTAATCGTTGTTTCGCTTGATGTAATGCAGGAGTAATTTCCTTTTTCTGATTTTCATCATTAATTTCATTATCGAAACGTTTACCTTGAAAAATAATCGATGATAAAAGTGCAGCTATTTCACTTGGCATTAAATTATCAATTAAATTTTGATAAATAAGTTCAGTTAATAAAAGTTCCTTACCACTACCAAATATTGCTGCAACTTGACCTTTTAAACTTAATACATTTATATTTGATAAATAATTCAATTTTTTTAAAACTTCAAGCATTGATTCATATTCAAATGATGTTTGAAGATTTGCTTGAAGTGATGATATACGTTCATTCATATCATTATATTTATTTTCATAAAATTTTAATTTACGTATATGATGAAAATTTTCATTAAGATTTGAATATATTTCATTTTCAAGTTTTAAATTAATTTCATGAAGATTGTTAAGTAATGATGATTGAGATATTTTTATTAATAGATCATTTAAAAGAATAAAACGATTCGATGCAACTACAAATATAAATAAAATAATATTTATTTTAAGATTAAGATCATGTTGAATAATGTTTAAGTTTATCCAATGAAATTTCGATCATCTCTCGTATGTTACTACATCGTATTGATTCTGTGCTTATGTTTTATTGAATGATTATTTACTAAATCCGAAAGAATTTTGAACCAAAGTTTATTATCTAAGGTCTGCATAGATTATCAATAGCAAAATAATAAGGATTTAAACTTTAGATAATATAAAATTAGGAGAGAATTGATAATTAGTCTTTGATACATTAAAAGATTCACAGAGGTTTACTAAGAGTTCTTATTTCTGAGTTTTTGGATATTGTTGAGATCTACGTAATGCTGAATTCCATAAATAGCATATTTGGAATTAGCATAGAAACCTACGATGGGTCACATATTTTTCAAATCTTTGTTTTCAATGCGGACCACAGACAAAATTTTAGAGAAGACGCGACGTTGATTACAGATATATTTTCCGTGCAGTTAATGATATTGCTAAAATGTATGCAACTCGTTGCAATTTTCCGTAGTGATTTCGAATTTACTATTCATTTTGTTTTCCAAACGAGTTCTGATAATGAAAACTGCTATGGAGAAGGCCGTTTTTGGTCATTTTTGTTACGGAAAAAATTAAATGAAGACTTTTGTAGCTCGAAGTCTAGTCGTTCAAACGACATAAGATATTTAGTTCTATCTTCTCTCACAAAAAAAAATCGAGAGGCTTACAAAATTGCCTATAAAAACATGTGAGAAGTCTATATATATATGGTTAATAATATTTTTCTTCTGAATTATAAAAAGAAAACAATATTTTCACCGAATTTAGAAAAAGAAAACGTAGACATCAGAGTTGTTTTTAGAAAAATATAAAATTAATCATATATGTAGTCTTCCTAGAATAATGATCTTATTGAAATAAAAGGTCACATTCGTAACCAACTCTTCAATCTCTATCAAAGCATAAATAGATCAATGAGAAATAAACTTCACTCGAATTTCACGTTTTGTGTACCTTACTATTTGATCTATTCATTGCTTGTTTAAGTTCGTAAGAAAAAATTAAGTGAACCATCAATCTATGTTAAAATATCATCATACTAAACACTTTCGAGAAAGAATTGATCTCGCTTATATTATGTATGAATATTTTTTTTAATTCTTCAGACAGATGAACACATCTTATATTCAAAAAAAAATGCGGATATATTCAATTTTTGAATTTATTTTTCAATAGAAAAGGCAATAGATCTACAAGTAAACAAATCTTCTATATAATATGTGTCTTATGACTACTTTGAAGACGATTTTATTAATGATAAACTTACTTGATTGATTATTAGAATTTAGTCTAATTAATGCCAATTTTTCTACTGCTTGTCTTAATGCTTTATCATTTCCAATAGTTGATTCAAGTTCAATATCAAATGTATCACTCATTCGATGATTCCAATGACCTTCTAATATTTTATTATAATTTATATTTGGTATTATTTCATTTGTTATATCAAGTATATCTGTAATATGAATATTTTTAATTTGATAAATTAATTTTTGTTCTAAATCATTTATATCTATAGTCCATTTTTGTACAGGTAAAATAAACATTTGTTCATTTTCTTTTAATATTAATCGATCTAAATCTGTTAACGAACGATTTGTTGATTGACTTATAACTAAAACAGATATAATACGTTGATGATTTATATTTTTTCCTGATGTACTAAATGAACCATCAAGTACAATAGCTGGTATATCTATTTCATATATATCACGTATACGTATAATTCGTCCACATTTAAGTAAATCATCAAGTAAACGATGTGAATTTTTATCATGATTAATTAATATTTGTTGAATTTGAAAAATTATATTCCAAAATTGTTGACATTGATTAAAATAATTTTTAAATTCATTTGTATAAAATGATTTTATTGTTTGTTGAAGTGTTTCAATTGTTGTACGAAGTTTATTTGCTGCTATTATATCACGTGCATTTGCTTTTTGACTATGATATTCAGAATAAGAACTTGATACCATATATTCTAATGGACATTCAGCAACACGAAGAAAATTTAAAACCATTGAATATGTTAAACGAAATTGTGATTGAAGTTGAGCTGATTTACCCTTAAATTTATTCAAACCATATTTTTCTTTTATACATATAATCACATATGTCAAATGTCTAGATCTCTGATAGTAATACGAAAGTGTAAGACTTACTGAAATCAACAGAAACATATTCTATAGAAGTACTTGATTCATTTCTATAGTTGATATAAAAACAAATGAAGCTCAAAAAAAATCTATTCATTGCGAGCTTAAATCTTTTACATTTGTCATATGTAGCAGCAGGACCAGGATTTTTAATCAGGAAAAAAGCTGTCGAGCATCCCTCAGAGCTCCTACGGGCTACCGTTAGCAATAACTTTTTCAAACTTCTCGGCGCGGGATCATGAGGAAAGTTCCGCAATTTGATTAATTGATTTTAGTTTATGATAAAAGTATCACGTCCCATAGTTGCATTTTAGGATAGAAACACTGACAAGATCTGAAACTTTTACGAGAAAGTATTGCCGTTCAGAACTGTCTCGATGCAAGGTTTGAAGTCAAAATTCGAAAATTAGTTTTTCTGTTACTACGACATTGATTTAAAAAATATTGTAAATGTGCAGCATTTTGACAGCCACAAGGGCCTAAATTGTCCTCAGAGTATTCATAATTCATCTATTTCTACATAATGCATGTAGTCCCGACTGAAAAAACGATTTATCACTTCGGAAACTTCTCTCGTCAGCTCTCCTGTGTAGTGCAATTACTACTCTTTGATTGTATTCTTTATTCATTACTGTTTACATATGTCATGCATAGAACACAACTTAAGACCTGTTTTAGTTTTAGACAATATTTTTTTATCTATTTTATTTACCAGTATCATGCCTTTAAGTGAAGATATGGAAGGAACATCACCTTTACATAAGGCAATAACAGTTCCAGTTTTATCTAAACCACGACGACCTGCACGACCAGCCATTTGAATATATTCACCTAAAATTTTATTTTTTTTTTACAATTACTAAGAATGAAAATCTATTAAATAAGTTATGTTTACTTACTCGGTATAAGTTCACGAAAACCTTTACCATCATGTTTTTGTAATGAATCAAAAAGAACAGTTCTTGCAGGCATATTAATACCCACTAAAAAGAATATTCTCTTGTAAGAATAAAAACGTTCAAATAATATTACTCGCAAATGTTTCTGTTGCAAAAAGAACTTTAATACGACCAGTTTGAAATAATAATTCAACTGATTCACGTAATATTGGTAAAACACCACTATGATGTATTGCAATACCACGTTTAGCCATTTCTTGCATATTCATAACCTAATTAATAAAAAGAAACAGTCGGTATACAAATATTTGATTAAAAAAGTAATAAATTTACTTGTTGTAATTGTCGATCAGATTCATTAAGTCTTGATAAAGCTTGTCGAAAAAATTGTGATACGTAATGTTTATCTTCTTGTGAATTTAAATCAAGCCCTTTAACTAATTCTAAATAATCATCACAACGTTTACGTGAAAATACAAAACAAACAACAGGTAATAATTGTTTATCACGTAACATATAAATTGTTGATGTCCATAATGTTTTATTCTAGGTAAAAAGAAAAAAAAAAGAATTCTTGAAAATTCTATTTGCATTGTGGAGGAGAAAAATTCAAGCTCTTTATCGATTTAGTAAGATAAATAAATATTCAAAATATAAAATCTATCCTTCGTGAGTTGACTTTTTGAAAGAGAAATTGTTTTTAAGTATAAATTCATTATTATCGACTATCAAGTGATGTCTGATATACTCATGATTACTGAATAAAATTGAACAATGTTTTACAAGAAAATCTCATATATACTACATAGTGTTCTAATAAAAACCTTAAAAGAATTTGAGTTCCTATCAATATTTGGCTAAGCTGCCTAATTTTCAATAGATCTATTCTCTAGAGACACCATGTTTTCGGAAAATTCGTGTTTTCGAATTTCGATCTGATACTCTGCCCATATAGAGAATTCAGTTAGATTGTTAATTAGAACACTATGTATTAGTACCTATAGGCGAAAAAAAAATCATTGGAAGAGGAAGGGAGCAATTGAAGAGATTCCCTAATCAGATGTTACAATCAAAAATTAAAATTTTGATATAACTTCAAAGTTTTGCTAGAATTATAATCAGTTTTCAATAGTATTTATATTTATTATCTTTCAATACAAAGTATGCTTGTTTCTAATTAAAGAATTTGTTAGGGAAAGTTCTGTGGGATTAATGTGTAGAATTCGATGGAATTTCTTACACATGACAAATTGCGAAATTGCCCAGCACATATTTCAGTGTGTGAATTACTGCCTGCTGTTAACACATATCGATGATAAAATACATTAATCATAATGCATTGTAGTATGTGAGACAATAGGGCAAAAAAGCACAAGCAACTTGATATGAATGCTTTAGGTCGAAAGTATTTTTCTACCCATGGAGACCGTCTCAAACGTCCGATTATGGACAAAACGAATTGATCTTTCAATTCTAAACAATCCTATACAAGAATCGAAGGGTCCGTAATAATCTAGAACGTCTTGCAAAACTTTCAATGAAAAACTTGTAATTCAGCATCTTAAAATATGTTGTATTTTCTACTAATCCTGCAGTAGACTTTGTTTTCATCTGTACATGTAGCATGGTATGTAAGGAGAGACCGGCATTATTAAGGTCTTTGTTATGCACTGTGAAAAGTGATTCTAAAATCTGCTTTTATACTTTAACACTCTTTCTAGATTGCGTTTCGCAAACTATCAATAGTACGTGACATCATTATCAAAATTAGCTTAAGCTCAAATATTACAATCTTGAATATGAGTTTTTCTACTTAATTTCATGATTATACCTGATTAGTATTTAAAGTATCATATCGAGTTTTAGAACCAAAATTTTGTTGACGATCTTTTTGTCTTGCTGCTTTCGCTGCAACAGCTTGTGCATGACTATAATAGTACAAAGAAAAGAAACTTTCTTATAATACTTTGTACAATCATTTAACACACTTTCGTTCAAGAAATTTTTGTTCAGAATCAATTATCATAAATAATTCTTTATTTGTTGATGTACTATTTCCTGTATAGAGAAAATGTTCAAGTGGAACTGGTCGTTTGAATCTAAACAAAAAGAAAACGTAAAGTTTTTTTCATTTCATAAATGTATATATGTATATATATATTTACGTTGAAATAACATAAACATTTCGTCGTTTCATTCGTCTAAATTTTTCAATATTAAATTTTGATTAGAAAAATAATAAATAATCTTACCCAACCCATTCAGCAAATTCTCGAGCATTAGATACAGTTGCACTAAGCATTATTAAACCAACATGGTCAGGTAACATAATTAATACTTCTTCCCAAACAAAACCTCTCTAGTTAAAATATTATTAATTATTAAAATATATTTTTTTCTACAAACTTCTGTATCATTTAAATAATGTATTTCATCCATAATAACCCATTCAAGAGACTTAAGTGTATTTGATCGATTATAAAGCATAGATCTTCAAAAAATAAGAATTTTGTTTTTTATTTTAATAATTTAAAGAAATATGTATATACCTAAGAATTTCTGTAGTCATTATTAAACATGATGCTTCATGATTAATTTGAACATCACCAGTAAGAAGACCGACATCATTAAAACGTTTTTTAAAATCACAATATTTTTGATTTGATAAGGCTTTTATTGGACTCGTATAAAATGCTCTGAAATATTTTAATGGTTTCTTAATTGCAAAAGAACTTTTCAATTACCAGAACTTCATTTCTGAGTTACATTGATTTTATTCGTCTGAAAAAAATTATCCCATATGATTAATCTACGATACTCAATAAATATTTTTGCATCTTTGTAAAACATGATCTACAAGAAGTGTTCAAGTATGACCGTAGAAAATCGGGTCCCGTTGGAGAGATGACAAACATCTTACGAGGACACCTTTCAAGGTGTTAAATCTCTTTTATATCGAGACAAAGTTCATCTGATGAGTGCTAGAGAGTAAGAGAAAAGTCTAGAATGGTTTGATATTTTGGACCTTCGCGTTCCAAGGTATCGCAATTATACTGTTTTTTTTTGACAAAAAGCTGTGGTCTCCTGAGGTTGCTTGAAAAATCGATTTTCGACTTCAAACTGTAGGTAAACAAACTTCTCAATGAGATTATTTCATTGAGTAAACTTTAGCTTTCCTAGTATTTCTTTTCTGGAGAAGTAAATATATCAACAAAGTTTGCTGTTGCACACGATAGAATTTCGAATATTCCATATTTTAGGATGGCACGTAGTACCAGAAAAGCCATAACTTGTCCAATGAACTAATCTCTTTAAGAGCTTTGTTCGTGCAAAGTTTGAGGGTAGAAAGTCGACTTTTCAGATGACTTAAGGGAGAGCTGTAATTTTTTGTTGAAAAACCCAGTAAAATTTCGACATAGCTCGAGAACAAAGGTCTAGAAAATCAAGCTATTCTAGAATTTTCTATTACTCACAAGTACTCATCAAATGAACATTATCTCGATCAAAAAGCGATTTAACACTTGAAGAGGTTCCCTCGTTAGCAACAAGTCATTACAGATAGTGACAGAAGTTATTGATATACGATTCAGCTCAATAGCTTGACAAAGGCAACAGTTAGCGATTTTCAGCTTTCAGTAATCCAAAGGCAAGAACTTTGAACGTATTTTTTGTCTCATACTATAAGAGACAAAATCAATTAAAACTCTATCATCTTCTTAAAATATTGATAAAATGGCATAAAAGCAGTGTTTCATTTCAAGGAAACTTCGATAAAACATGAGAATATTTGCTAAAAATCAACAAAATTCTATATAATTTGATTGAATAGATGTGTGATTTCATTTATTCAGCATTGTGATGCAAAAATATAATTAGTTCAATTATGTCTTGAACTAGAGATCTGAAGTCCATCTATCGGAAACATATGTCAAAATCAAAATTACATCGAAATGCAACACCATTTTCATACATTTTTTAAAATTTCTTGCAAAGATGATCGATTTTAAAATAATTTTATTCTATATAATATTAAATAATAAGACGTTCGAAGTTCTTCTCTTTCGATTGCTGAAAATCAGAGGTCGCTAGCTGTTGTCTTTGTCAACTTATTGACGTTACAGTCACATCTGATTAATTCTCACGCAGACATGACTTCCTTATTGCATTTCTAGAGAATCAAGTAAAAGAATGATGAAGAAATTTGTTTAAAAATTGATAGAATAAAACAATTTTCTTTTGATTAGCAAGAATAACTACATCGTGTTTCACATTTTTTATTCCACTGAGATTACGCTAACAGCTTTCAGTTTGTCTGGTCAACTTGTTTTTTAGTTAATTTATAAACCATGTTACTTACTTAGTCGAATGATTTTGTGCAAGAGCAATAGCATATTCTAAAATAAAAAGATAAATATTTAATATAATCAATCTAATCATTGAATTTACAGTCTAACCAGCAACAACTGTTTTGCCTGCTGATGTATGTGCTGCAACAAAAACACTTTCATTATTCTCCAATCTTAAAATAGCTTGTTTTTGAAATGTATCTAATTCAAATGGATACTATTCATTATAAAAAAATAATAAATTCAAGTAGAAACAAACAACAAGAATATTTATACTTGAATAGCCATATCAGGTACTCTTAAACGAAAATCTCCAAGTTTTTCATTTGGATTTAATTCAATTGCATATGAACGATTTAATTGTTGTTCAGCTGTTTTATTTACATCTTTCATTGTTGATCGAAATTTAAGATCTGGTAATGGTATATCAAATAAACCACCAAGACGAAGTTTGGATGGTATAGGTGTATCAATAATTGATGATTGTTGTTGATTTAATGTTGATTGCAAATTAATATCATCAAGATCAGATTTCCATTTATGAAGAAATGTTTCATATTGATTATCGAAATTTGGATTAAATGATATTGTTGTCGATGGAAGATCCATACCAAGACCATCTTCATTTGATAAAGATTTTAAAAGATCTTTTTTTGAAAACGAAAAAAAGAAAATTATTTCTTATCATATTTTAAAGATTTTTATATTAATCTTACTATCATTATTTGATAATAATGTATCTGTATCATTTCGATTAATAATTGTTTCTAAATCTGGATTATTTTCATTTGATATTTCATTTATAGTTATAGGTAAACAAGGACATGATATTGGAGCTGGTTGAAGAAATTCATTAGGATATAATGGTGGATCATCTTCAAGATTTATATTAATTACTGGTTTAGGTATAATTGGTACCTAAATATCATCTAAGATGTATTAGATTTTCATTTTTAAAATTAAAAGAAAAAAAACGTTTTACTTCACATAAACCAATTATTTCACCAGTGGTTAAATTTCTATCTGCTACAAGATCATGTTCATCATTAAGACTTTCGATAGTAAATAATCGATTAATATCAATATCATGTGTAGTTAATTGTCTAGATCAATATAATTATTAGAAAAAAAGAAATATGATTGATAGATTTAATACCGTTCATGTAAACTAGGATCAAGCCAAGGAAATTGATTTTCATCAACAAATGAATAAAGTAAATGATCAAAGTCACTCCGAATAAATTGCTTAGTTGCTGCCATTTTATTTTATTTTATTAATCTAAAATAGATTTTTGGATTTAAGTTATGATCTCTTTTTTATTCTTTTTCAGTTTTTTTTGTACTGAAGTTCTGTTGAATAGGAAATTTTCCTAACGAAGAAGAAGTTCTACAGCTGATTAATTGCTTTTGAATCGAGACTATGTACATTATGTAGATCCAAATGAGCTATGAATATTCTTAAACGAGTTCATGCCCTTAGGTTATTGTCGCCGTGAAGATACTGCACTTTTGTGAGGCTTTTTTAAATGAATGTCGTTGACCAGAAACCCTGTTTTTCGGATTTTGATTTTTAAACTTTTCCCACAGATCTGGAATAAAGAACATTAAATCTGCTGGTTTATATGAGGGATATAAAAAGCACACTCTCTGCAAAGTTTGAAGTCGAAATTTGAAAATCAGTTTTCCTGCTATCACAGAATTACTTTAAAAAAATACCTTAAACGTGCAATATTTCTACAGTAATAATCTAAGTGTATGAAATCTATTCAGGTTAGTCATAGCTCTTTAGGATCTGCATTATGCAGATAGTCTCAACTGAGCAGCGATTTTTCAGTAAGAGAACTTAATTCGTAAGCCACTTTTTGCTTCAGATTCAGTTAGTGGCGTAACCAAGGAGAAAGAACCTAAGCTGCTCATTGGAGTCATGACAGCTAAACTCTTCTAAAAATCGCTTCATCAGATAGAATCCGATCACGTTAAGCACTTCGCACTGCTAAAACCCTACTTATTTCAGTCGATTCATTTGGAATCTGTCTACACTCCAACAAAAATAAATCTATATCGGTGCTTAGAAAATATTCTGAAGTGTTAAGTAACATTTAAAGGACGCTGGCGCATAATGAAAGGAACTAAGATCACTAATTGTTTATAGATAATTCATTAGTAATTCTATGTAGAAAAAAGAGATGAAATTTTCGATACCAAATTCAATAAAAATTTTTGACATTCGAGATCACTTTCAAGGGAAAACAATGTAAAAAATCATTGAAGCCTTATAATGATTTTCGTTGGGTTCTCGGTATATTTGTATCTGGTCAGTATTTGACTAGAAAGTAGAACTTTTTGAAAATCTTGTAAGCTCAGTTTATCTTGATTAGAAAGAGCATTCAATTCTGCAGCATCATCTGATAAAATAACTATTATTTTTCTTATGACTTGTTTGATAGTTTTTTCATGCGAGCTGCTTTCAGTTATATACTATTCGATAGAGAAAAGAAAGGAAAATAAAATTATATACAGTTTATTTTATTTCGATTTGATCCAAGATATCCAATGTGCATTGCAATAGTCAGACGGCACCGGAATGTGCATTGTTTTCACCAGTTTTGAATCGAGTTATTAGGACTAAACCGGTTTTTCAGGAAAAAAAACGGTATATTGAAATCAGTATCAAAAGCTGAGTCGATCCATATAATTTTCAAAATATTTTAAGCATTTTTATATTAGTCCAAAAATTTAGTTCTGCTCCCTCCCCTACAGGAACAGATCGAAAAATGAAATCCATTAAAACACTTATTTGGATTTAAAAAAAAAACAATTATAGATGTTGCCAAATGTTACTAAGCCCAATAGAATTATTCATTAATTAATAAAATCAGTGTCTAAATGAATTTTATTTTTCGACCTATTCCTGTAGGGGGGGAGAGAGTTAGCCCTACATTTTTAGACGAAAATAAAAAAATGCTCAGAATATTCTGAAAAGCATATGGATCTATTCAGTTTTTTATGCTAATGTCAAACAGAATTGAATACTTTCTAATCAAGACAAATTGAACTTAAAATATGTTCATAATTTGTGCGCTTTCTAATCAGATGCTGGTAAGATACAAACATACTGATAATCCACCAAAGATCCTATAAGGCTTCAATGATTTTTAAGATGTTCAAAATTTTCGTTGAATTCGGTAACAAAAATCTCATCTTGCTTTTCTGCATAGAATTACTAATGAACTGTCTTTAAACGATTAGTGGCCCAAACTCGATTGGTTAATCCTTCCCCGTCCTTTAATAAAACATAACAATAAAACATATATGAAAAAAATCAAAATAACAAAACTCTAAATTATATAGTTAAATTTCATTATTTGGATTAATTTATCAACAAATTCCATTATGTTGGATAAGCAAGTGATATTAATTTTTGCATTTCTTCAGATTGAAATTCTTGTCGAATTGGTTCAAGTAATTTATTAAGATAATCTGCAAGACCATTTTTAAGATCATTAACATCTATATCCTTTAAATACAGAAAAAGTTTAAAATCAAATTTAAATAAATTTCAAATAACCTTGTCAATAAATGCATCTTCTAATTGTTGATAATTGTCAAATGATATCGGTTGATAATTTTTGTTTGATTGTAAAAGTATAAATTCTTTAAATATATATAACAAACATTTATTGTCTTATAATCGAAATTTCGATAAAACTAACTTTTATCTTTAAGTAATGAAAAAACAACGTTTTTACAAAAAGCAAGTACACCATTTTGTTCAACATTTGTTCTTTCACAAATAGCTTCATAAAGTTTTGCTTTGACTTGTTCTGATGTATCAAGTAAATCAATTTTACTTTTTTCATCCGATGCTGACATTTTATCACCAGTTAAACCAGGAACTACCAAATGATACAATCAATATATTCAATAAGAATTAAAATTCATTTTTACTCACAGGGTTCATTAAATGAATACGTTTGTTATAACCTAATTTTGGTAAATTCTAAATTAAATCAAAAGATATTATATAGAATAATAATAAAAAATTTATTAACAAACTTCTTCAGCAAATGTAAAAATTTTTCGTTGATCTACACCACCAAATTGGGCATCAACTTGTAAATATTCTTCATCGAGAGCCTATGAATAATAAAAAACAAAAAATTAATATTTTTCTTTATTCTTTTCTTAATATAATACTTGAAGACAAGGATACAATAAACCACTGAGTAAAGATGAAAATACTTGTTTAACAACTTCTGCACCAGCTCTTTTAGCTCGATGTTCAGAAACAATAGAAAATAAATGATAAACATCACGTGTATATTCTCTACAACGATTTATATAAATTATTAATAGAAATAATTATTATTCATACTGTGATAGTTGATAATCAGTACCACGTACAAATTTTAATTTTTCTAATGGTACTTCTATTGATTTTAACATTGCTTTAATTATATATTCATAGTAAGCTGTACGATGACCTAGTAATTCCCAAGGTGCTTTCATATTGTCTAAATAAGCATGAAGATCAGCAAATAGAATCGTTACCAGTAATTATATTTTAATATTTTGAACATATATTACAATAAAAAATGTTACCTCACAACCAGCATGTAAAAAATCTGCTATTTTAATCATAGGTAGAAAATATGCAATATGTGGTCGACCTGTTGTTGCTGTTCCCCAATAAACTTTAAGATCTTTTTCACTCAAAATCCCCTTTAACTGATCATCTCCAATGGTTTCTTGTAAATTTCGTGTAATCAATAAATATTTCTCATCAATTGTTAATAAATTTTCAGCCATTTCGTTTTTTCTATTGCCAACATCTAAATAAAAAATTTTCTATTGATACCTCATACTTTTATTTAACTTTGCTTTGTTGATTGTGAAATAACTAGAAGAACAGAAAAGAAAAGAAAAAAGAAAATTTTCCCATTTTTGCCTCATCCTTTATTTTTTTTTCAATATTTTCTTTGTATGACACTGTTTTCTTCGTCTTCAAAATACGACTCTTACATCAGCTTGTTTCATCACCCAAACACACATACAAGCACTGTTACAACTAGCAGCAGAAGAAAAACAATTAATAAGGAAAACAAAACAAAATCCAACAATATGTATAAAGAAAACGAACAAAAAAGTGTACATTCCATAACCGAGGCATATAATTTATTTTTTCCCATAAACTTGCATTATATAGAGAGACATAATTGGACTAGGGACAGATATTTAAAACTTAGGCTAAGACTTCCTGATTTGCTAAGTGACTGACTGTTCAACATGGATACATAAATTTCAATAAGAAAAACAAAAGTGAATAAAAAAAATTAGTCTCTCTATTTCTTTTTTTTTTATTCACTTTTTTTTTTTCTTTTTGTTCAATAGACAAGGACAAACAAAAACAAGAGAAAAACATAGAAGAAAAGCGAAGATGATGTTTTTTTTTTTCATTGGCATTATACGAATTTTTTTGATTAGACTATAAAGAAAAGTCTAGATTTTTTTGTTAGGAAACAATAACTTTATATTTTTTTGTCTTTTAATTTTTCGGACGAAAAAGAAAAAGAAGAAACAAGGACAAGAAACATAAAAGAACCTCGGATAGATTTTTTTGCTTTTTTTTTGTTTTTAATTTTGTTTTCATGTACTTTTCATAATAGAAAAAAAGAAAAGAAACGAGATCGACTAATCTATATATATGTTTAAAGTGGGACCAGGAGAAACTTGTTCGAATGATCACATGAAAATAAATATCGAACAAAAAGAAAAAGGGGAAAGGGAGGAGATCTGCGGGAATAATAGTCAAGATGAAAAAGAAAAAAGAAAACAACAAAAACGAAACGAAGCTTAGTTTTTTGCTTGGAGCAATGCATAGTAGAGAATAAACCCAAAACAGACATACACACACACGCACACGCGCACACAAACTCACAAATCTGTTGCTCATTGAACAGAGCTACAAAGAGCCAAAAGGAGACAAGAAAAACGAAAAAAAAGGAAAAACAAAAAAAAACGAATAAACGAATAAACGTATATAGGTTAGATATGAATTCACTCAATTTGGAATTCATCAAGTAGTTTAGTTAAATCTTTTTTTGCAACGCTCTGTTCTAAATCTGGCCGTTGCAAATGACCGATAGCTATTGCTAATGTACGCCAAATATTTTCGGACATTTGCACGTGGGTACCTTGTGGACCAATACCATCACTTTGTTGTTTAAGTGCTGTTAAAAAATGTTCAACAGCTTGTTTATATGCACTTAAATTGAAACAACTTATGCCTAGATTGTAACGAGCACGTACAAAACCGGGTGATAATGTTAATGCATGATAATAAGCATCAACTGCTTTTTCACTTTGACCACCATTAGCTAATGCTGCACCCAATTTGTTCCATAATAGAGCATCCTAAAAGATCACATTGTTTATTAACGATACTTCCCATTTTTTCCATTAAAAAAAACAAAACTGTAGAAACGTTTCCGTTTCTTCAGACTAGTATGTCCGATTGAACTGGAGATTATTTTTCCATATATTATAGACTGTTTCAAAATATATTGTTTTGATGATTTTTGGTAGCTCTATTTTTTTTATTTGAAGAATAACAGATACAATGAAAGCCAACTCAGACAATGTCTAGTGCTTTAACGAAAGATTTTCAGCTCAATCGAACATAGCATCTCGGAGATAATGGAGACGAAAATTGGGACTATTGTGAGTTTAGTATCTCATAGAAGATAGTATTCGAAAACTTTGAGTCTATGAGAGTTTTCGCTCTAGCTGCTCTGAAAATTTCAAATTTTTCTGATGAACCATCATAAGTCTTCTGAGCAGTTCTGTGCCTGATGTCAATAAGGATCTTTAGTCTTCTCATAATCAATATCCATATTACATAGTTAGATAATTCAATGTCAAAAATAACATCACTTGAACAATTAATACATGTGATAATAAACTTTTGTAAAAAGACAAACGAGGAAACTTTCATGCGTCTGTGTTCTTAGGAAATTTTGTATGACCCTAGTTTTTTTTAGAACAAACTTATTTTCGAATTTTGATCGGAAACTTTGTGCATATAGAGATTTCAACTAGACTAGTTTCCATAAAAAATTTCAGAAGTCTAGAACAAAGTCTCTTCGAGATATGAAACTTTCAAGATATAAGCCCTTTTCCATGGATAATGTATACACTATGAATTTTTTTAGTTTCATATCCTGAAGTCACTTTATTCAAAAATTTCTGAATTTTTTTATGAAATTTAGTCTAGTTGAATTCTTCTTACGCGCAAAGTTTCAAATGAAAATTCGATACTTATTCAAATCACAATAGGATCTCAAATCCTGTTAGAGCATTTATTAGAATACTATGTAGTATCTATCAGCAGACAAAAAAAATCATTAAAATCGGAAGTGGCCATCCAAGGAAGTTCCCTCGTCAGCTACAACGTAGTATATATTCGATTACTCTTTTATATTGCATGTCATCAAACTAGAAAGCATTCTATTATTAATAAAAAACATACAACTTTCTAGAGAATTAATAGATAAAGCTTTTGAATAGAAAAAATTCTATTTCGAAATGACAAAAGCAAGTCGAGACATCGAAAATAGTACTTTGAAACTCATTTACCCTCCCACACACAACTGTTATATGAATAACAAAATGAAATTCATTAGCAAAGTGACTATGTTTCATTAAACTTTTATTTCTGTTTATATCAATAATGGTATGTGAATAGTCTATGAGACTGTTCTCCACATTCTTTTTCAAAAAGTTCTTATCTCAAAAAAGAATTTATGACCTCGTTATCAGTAATAAAGTACATAGATGTATATCATGACCTATTTCCCTCAGAACTTCGAAAATGATAGATAATAAAACTATTTTTTTTGTTTTGTGTTTTTTTGTTAATAAAATGAAAACTTACATCGGGTTTAGCAAGAACGGCTGTATTGAAACATTCTGCTGCTTTATCATAATCGCCAGGCAAATGAAACAATACACCAAGACATACCTAAAGAAAAGAAAAAAAGATGAATTCTATTTGAAAATTAAGTTTTTTGTTTAAAATCATCATACTTGAAGATCGGAATCAATATCATTTGGATTATTTGATAATGAAACTGCTTGTAGAAATAGTTCTTGTAAATCTTCAAAGGCCAATCTAAATAAAAAAAAAAAAAAAAAAAAAATTAACTATTCGGAAAAAAAATTAATAAATCAATAACAAAACATACTCATCGATCAATCTTGGTTCATTAGTTGTTGTTGTTTGTGATCGACGGTTCGATAATAAATGAGAATATTTTTCATTATTAGCTAACCATTTACGTAAAGAATCAAGTGCTTCATTTGTTAACATTTCATTAGCATAGCATGACGCTAGTGTTATATAAGCTTGTAAATTTTTTGGATCAAGTTCAACACATCTTTATAAGAAAAAAATTTCAACATAAAAAAACAAACAGTCATAATTCTTACTTTTTTAATGCACATATAGCAGGACCATCCTGTTCATTTTCACTTTGGGTTATACCGAGATAAAGCCATGCCTAATATATAGAAAATGATTTATAGCGAAAAATGAATTATTCTCATACATATACTGTCGGTATGATGCATGGACGAGATATGTGCGGGACTATGAAAACAAAAGTTGTCCTAATTAGAACTAAAGTTTCTATGGTTTTAAACGAATTCAAGAGAGATAATCAAAAACAAAGTGCAGATCGTCTACTCAATGAGTATTCGGAGATCACCAAGATTAAGAGATCGACTCTTGTTGCGGAGATTGGAGACCAAAGCAATGAAGATAATCAAGAATTGTCCTGCTCAGGCACCTCTGCGTCAACTAAATATATTAAAAAGTGATTACTAAAGTACCAATTGCTCGTTCATAAGACAAAATCTTCATACTCGGATATTATTATTTTCAAGTGGATATTAAAAAAACTCAAAAAGAACAAATTCCATTAACTATTGATCAATACAGGTGCTTTCAAAAAATGACTAAACATACCAAAAATCGACTTTTTCCGATTCAATACTTCCGCTTTGGAATAACTCTATTATAGCTAATTATGCTATGTCTCTTTTCGATAATGTTATTTTGTTGGGCTGTCATTCTTCTAGGATTAATAGCTAAGAAAACATCAGCCTCTAAAGAAATCAACTTAACAGAAACGGTTAAGAATTATATTCGTTTTTTTTTCTTCAGAATACTCCATCAGCATCTAATTAATATTTTATTGATTAATAAACTATCGAGGGAAAATAAACATTGCGGAATAAGAATAAAAATGTTATTAATTCTATTAAATTGCATGAATAGTTTTGTCTGAATAAGAAAAACATTGTTATATAATGGCTTGCAAAATTATTCGACCAGATTTATTTTCTATTTTGTTTTCATCTGTCATAAATAATAATAAGAAGTATCGAAGAGGAAAATATTCTTGTTCAGTTCTCAAGGACAAAATCTCTGGAAAGCCAGAGTTTTTCAGTTCTCTCTAACGCTTTTTGACCAATATACAGAAATCCTACAGAAGGCATAAAAGTCGTTATTTCGTTTGAAAACATCATTTTATTGTCTTTGGTATGAGTGATATATCTCAGTGCAGATATGTCATAAACAGTCGCGCGACATTTTATTTTGTACGTAATATTTTTCTCTATCGTTTTAGGTAATTCTAAGAACTCAAAAAAAAAAGGAATTGGTTGATTCCAACAACTCTGTCCTTGGAAAACGACCAATCATTTTTGTTTTCGAAAATTCTTATTGCCAATGCTTTTTTTCTACTCAAATAACGATTTAGATTTTTATTAGGATAACTGCAGTAGCAAAGAAAAACAACTTGAATATTAAATAATTATGAGAGTCATGATATATATTTTTTATTGTTACCTCAACATGATTAGGCTGTTTTTGGACGGCAGCTTCAAACAATAGAACTGCATTGACAATATCATGAGCTTGTAAACGTTTAAGACCTTCTTCAAATGGATTTGAATGATCAAGAAATACATTAGCTTTTGAAAATTTATATTCAGAATAATTATCATCATTATCCATAAGATGACGAAGCCATGATTGTGAACGAGGAATTTGACTAAAAACAAAAAATAATTATATATATTTTATAATAATTCTTTTTCATTGTACTCGTCTAGTGATGATAAATTAGCAGCATCAGCTGCCCAATCATGTTGCCATTCACTTTCATTCGATAATTCATTAGAAAATTCATTGATCCATGTATCTACTGTTACATCCTAAATGAATTAATTACAAATAATGATTACTGTTTAAACAAAAAAAAAAAAAAATTTTTTTTTACTTTCGTCTCGCCTGTAGCCTCTTGCTCCTTGGCATCGACGGTGGATTTTTCTCCAATACCGCCAGCTACATTTTCAACGAAATTTTTAAACTATACAAAAATAAAATAATTTATACATGAAGAAAAATTTTAATTTTTTGATAATTTTTTTATTGCAAAATTTTACCTCACTATCGGCTGCAAACTGGGTTTCTTGTAAAAGTGCAAAAATATTTTGTGCAGCTTTGACAGTATCGTTGTCAAATGCTGCATCGACATTTGATGGTTGTTGATCAAGAAAAGTCGGATTTGAATTTAGCGAGAAAGTTGAAGTCGGAGGACTAAAAAAGACACAATATTAATATTATATTAAGAAAAATATTAACAAAACGTTTCTGCATATTAATTAGTTAGTCTAATGAACTTTAAACCTTAGCTAATGTTTTGTAGGCGAAGATCATTGTGACTATGAGGCATTTATGTTTTTGTTTTGTCTGATTTTATCATTTATTCAATGATTTAATTATTTTCTATTCTATGTAAGAAGTTTACCGATGGTTTTTTTTCATTCTCATAAATAATAAATTTATTTCTTTGCCAAGTAAAACATTTCATATTTTATTTTCTAAAAAAGTTACGACTATTCATTTGTGGGATTCATCTTTTTTTTTTTTTGTTTTTTCTTTATCTAAACATAAAAATCAAAATAGATACTAACGTTTGTCTTTTCTCTTTTCTCTTCTAAATAAAGTACTTCAAAAGAGAGATTTCAAACAAGACGTCCTTCAAACAGACATATAAAAAGAAAAAATCTCTGCTTCATTACTTATAATAAAAATTAAATAATCTAGAATTATTTTTTTATATATTACATATAAGATTGTTCATTCCATGGCATCCATTGTGATTGTTGTTGAATATTAAAATCATTAATTACATGTTGTGGTGTTTGTATTTGTTGATTTGATAATGGATGTATCATCGATGATGAAAAATTATTATTTGTCTTTGTATTTGTTGAATAAGATGAAAAATCATTTGTAAGTGAATCAAGAAATTGTGTCGTCCATTCATATTCTTAATATATACCCAAAAAATACAAATAAACTTTATTTCAAAAAACAAAAAAACAAATACCATGTTTATTAGTATTATCAATAGTATCATCAGCTAAACGTAAACCGGTTAAAAGACCTTCAAGATGAAATGTATTTGGTGCTGCTATAGGCCGATGATATTCATTAACAAGTTCATCAATAGTTGCATTACTTCCGCCAGTTAGATTCGCACTCTACGACAAAAAAAACAAACATTCAAGAAAAAAAAAAACATTACATCAAATAATTATACAGTAAAATTATTTGTTGCTGGTTTAATAAGACCATCCTATATAGATATAAATAATGAAAATAATAAAAATAAAGAATTTAAAACTTTTTACTTGTGTAACAAGTGTATTATCACGTGTATAGAATTGGCTTAACTTAATCAACGGGTTTGTTGTGCCACATTCGGCATCAAGAAGAGGTTTGAGTGCAGCCATCTATGAAATTATGGGATAAAGGGAAAAGAATAAAAAATGCGAATCTGAAAAAAAGCAACAATAAAGATGTTAGAACATAATAATCATCATCGTCATCATCATCTATATCTTTTCGATATGAGTTTGTGTCTGTTTGGCACAAGTCCAATTTCAACGTTGTCGTTTTCCTCCATTTTTCTTTTTTTTCTTCTTCATCTCCTTGAAAAATACATATGGGTAAAAGTTGGTTAACCAATAATATTATTTTCAGCATACGGAGCGACAAATAAATATTCGAAAAAAAAAAACATTATGGAGTTTTGTCAAAAAAATAAAATAACATATGATTAATTTACAAAAAAATGATATTTTTAAACTAAAGAATAAAAGAGAGAATAATTTTTTTTTTGTTTTTTTTTAATGGCAATAAATAAAAAAAAAATTTTTTTTTCTTTGTCTTTCTTCTGTCTACCATTTTTGTTTTTGTTCGTTGTCTCTGAAGAAATAAACATAAACGGTGTGTGTGTGTGCGTGCATGTTTGTTTGTTTCGATGTGCACACCGCGCTCAACCAACGGTTTCCAAGCGTGTTGTGTGCACATTCGATTCTTTCGTTTTTTTTTTCTTATGTTGCGTTGTACCCGAATGCATATGTATATATTTATATATATATAACTGAAAGCGCACGAGGGCTAACAAAAAAAAAAGAGAGTGAGAGAGAGTGAAGAAGAAATCGAATACATCGACTACTAAGCCAAGGTTTCATTCGCTTTGTAATATGTATGTGTCTTTCCCTCTCTACCTTCCCTCGCCTGACTTCATCTTCATCGTCATGATTTATATGTTATACATAGAATAAAAAACGAAATGAACTATATAGATCGAGTGCAATCTCATTTTTATTTAAGTTAGCAAACGACTGTGCTTACCAAAAACAATAAATATATAACACGGAAAATGTATATCATCTTTAATTCAACAGAAGCATTAAATTTATAATTAGTGAAAATTTATTATTTATTTTTCTTCAATTTTTATTTAATTTATTGGGATACATATAATTCGAGATCTTTATTTTGTCGTATGTAAGTTATTTATTTTCATCACAAGAAAACACAAAAAAATAAAAATAAATAAATTATCAAGAAAGAAAAAACCGAATTTATATATATTTATTGTTTTTTATTTATTTATTTATTTTAGATTTTGACTGAGTAAGGGTGTAAGTTGGCCAGCCTCCCCAAAACTAAAGACGGAACATCATGTCCGCAATGACGGTCACTAGCGGTGGCGTTAGCGGAAATACAAATAATCCAAATAATAATAGTGGAGGTGGTGAACCAACTGATGGTTTTACATTATTTCATAATCGACCGCCTATATGGCCTACATCAAATCAATCTGTACTAGATCAACATTGGAATGAATCAATATTTTCACCTGTTCATCCTCAACAACATCGTTCATGGCCATCGGAACCATTCGGTAGTGATATTTGCGGTGATGAATTACCATATCCAAGACAAACAACAAATCATAATAATAATGATTTTAGTCCGTTGCCATCATCACCAGCAGCTTTATTAAATGGTAATCATCTCGGACAAACAGGGCGTTTTCAATTTCCAAATGATTCATCACCATATTGTCCTCAACAATTACCACCAATGTCATCATGTTTTAGTGATTCATTATATGATCCATCACCATCATCTGTACTTTTTTCAAGTGATATCGATCGACGTAATAATTCATTACTTGATACACGTCAACAACAACAACAATCCTCAACATCATCATTAGATAATTCAATGATTCCAAGAGAATCAAAATTAACATTAGATCAAATGGTTGGACGTTTTGCTGATTTACAATTACAACCTCCACCACCATTACCTCCATCATCAACATATCCATCATATCAAAATCCATTTTTACCACCAACAAATGAACAACAACAGCAAATATTATCATCATTTTATTATCAACAATCATCACCAACACAACAAATTCCATCATCAATGGTTAATTCACGTGTAGCACCACCATTACCACCACCATTTGGTAATCATTTATATGTTAATTCACAATCATCACCACATACACAAAATTTTTTAACACAACAACAACAAAATGGACCATTACCACCACCACCAACAGCATCAAATATGTTTAATGATCGTTACGAACGTAATGATGGCTATTTACCATTTTCAAATAATTCATCATATTTATCAGCTATGCGTTTTTCACCTAATCCAGCATATCGTACAACAAAAAGTGGTAAACAACAAATTGGACCTGAAAATTCCAATCTATTTATATGTCATCTACCACAAGAAACCAATGATCAATCATTAATGAATTTATTTTCTCAATTTGGTAAGTTTCTTTTTTACTTTCTTTTTTTCAAAAGAAAAAAAAAACAAAATAATTTCTTTTATTGTTAATTGTATTAAATACTATTTTTAGGCAATGTTTTGTCGGCAAAGGTAATATATAATTAGCTTTATTTTTCTTAATATTATTTTATTTCTATTTAGGTATTCGTTGACAAAAAAACAAATCAATCGAAATGTTTTGGTTTTGTTTCATATGATAATCCTTCGTCGGCTCAACAAGGTAAAAAGAAACTGATCTTAAGAGATTACAAGGAAACTAATCAGACAGGCAACCATCATTTAGGTATTTACAGGGAAATCAAAGGATGGAATTTTCACCTGAATTTCTGTTCATAGATCCGTCTAACGATTTTTGAAACTTTCAGGATATTTCAAGAGTCATTAAAACTGTCTATAGATTGAATTTCAAGTTGTAAATCTGTTCTTTGCTTTTTCAGTAAATGTCTAGAACTAAATGAAAAATATCATAATTCGGCTGTAGAAGGCTATGGGCACGAACGCTTATAGGCTTTTTCTATTCTTACTAAGACCTCATTGCAGGTACAATAGTGAGTTCAAACGATGGATTACAGTTTCGATGTTTCCTTGCTAGTATAACAAAGAAAATATTGAGAAAAATTTTTTTTTTCTTTCGATTTTCTTTTCATTTGATGAAAATACTCAAAGAGTTTTTCTATTAGATGATTGTTGATTTTGAACAAATATTTTTAATGTTAATTATGAAATTCATAATTTAACATGATGAGCTTTAAAAAAAGTTTTAAAACTAATTAAAAACAAATTTACATAATGAATACTTATTTTGTGTTCGTTTGATTTACTTTTTCAAACAAAAGTATTAAATTAATAAAAAAGACTCAAAAAGAAAAGAATTTTTTCTCTTTTTTTTTGCAATAACAACTTATGTTTAATCAATTTCTATAATTAACCATTCTTTTTGATGTTATTCATTGAGTAAGATCATACATATCGTTTTGTTTTGTTTTAATATTCCCTCGAGATCTATATATATAGTCAACATGAATAAGTTCATAATTGAGAGGCATGAATTTTAATCGATAATATATTTATTGTTATTATGAAGTTTAATTAAATTTTTTCTTTTCTTTTTTTTTTTTAGCGATATCAAGTATGGATGGATTTAGTGTTGGTTCAAAACGACTGAAGGTTGAATTAAAAAAACCACGTCGTAATTCGTAGTATGACAAAAACTAAATGTTCAACACAAAAATGAAAGAACAGTAATTAAATAAAAGGAAAAAACATCGTGTTATATCTCCATTGAAAAAAATACAAAAGAAAAGCAAAGATCTGTAATATGAGTATAAGTTTTTAACTGTCTATTTCTCGTTTTTCGTTTCTTTTCGTCATTATTTCAGTTTTTTTTGTTTCCTTCGAAAAAAGAAAAAAAGTAGGAATCGAACATATATACTTTTCTTTTGGTTCTCTCTTGTGTTGTGTGTGTGTGTGTGTATTTCTCAAAGAGACTTGTGTAGAAAAAAACGCGTAAAAAAGGAAAAGGAATTCCCTCTATGTTTTGTTTATGTGTTTATGGCTCTCGATTTCTGTGTCGACTTTTCTTTCTTTTTTTTTTTTTTGTGAGTTGCTGCTGTGTTCCAAACTGTGTTTTCTGTTTTTTTTTATGCTGCCACTATTACTGCCGCCGCCGCTGTTTTTCCTTTATTTATTTATTAAGCGATTATGTGTGTGTGTGTCAGCTTTTATTATCTGCTGTGTGTTTGCGTGCGTGCGTGCAGTTCACTCATTTTATTTTGTTGTTTTCTGTTTTTTTTCGTTTATTAAAAAAACTCCCTAATTTATTCACAACTTAAAAGAAAAAAACCAACAGTTATATTATCTTTCTTTTCTTTGTGCTTGTGTGCTCATACCTACACGGTTGTTGTGTGTGTGTGGTTTTTTTCTGTTGATTATCGTTGGGTTTCTGGATGCCTATACTTTATATATCTGTGTGTGTATGTATGTTGTGTATGCTTATCATCGCCATCGAAAAGAAAAAGAAAAAACTAAACAATAAAGAAAATCCTTTTTGTTTTGTAGTAAGGTATGGAAAACAGCAGAGACAGATTTTTTTTTGTTTTCTTTGACGGCGTGATTATTTATCTGTACGTGTGTGTGTGTGTGCGTGTGCGTGTATTTTTTTTTCTGTGTATCTCTGTACACGTTATTTTCAGTTTTGAAAAACAACATACACCAATGATATATAAATATGATGGTTTCTCTTTCTTGTTGTCAATGGTTAAATAAGTGATTTATTTATTTATATGATTTAGAATGATTAAAATATTTTAGTTACACACAAACGAGATTAAGAATAGGAGATGTTTTTATTTTGTTTTGATTTAATATTCTTCAGCATCACCAGCATCATCAGTTACAGTATCGATACCAACTTCTTCATAATCTTTTTCAAGAGCAGCTAAATCTTCTCGAGCTTCAGTAAATTCACCTTCTTCCATACCTTCACCAACATACCAATGAACAAATGCTCGTTTAGCATACATTAAATCAAATTTATGATCAAGACGTGCCCATGCTTCAGCAATAGCTGTTGTATTTGATATCATACAAACAGCTCGAGGAACTTTTGCTACATCACCACCTAAACAAAGCGAGAAAGAATGATTCATATATATATATATATAGACGTAGAATATGATTTGAGAAAAAAAAAAGACCTGGCACAGCAACAGGTGGTTGATAATTAATTCCGACTTTGAACCCTGTTGGACACCAATCAACGAATTGTATGGATCGTTTTGTTTTTATAGCTGATATAGCGGAATTAACATCTTTTGGTACAACATCACCACGATATAATAAACAACAAGCCATATATTTTCCATTTCGTGGATCACATTTAACCATTTGATTGACTGGTTCGAAACAAGCATTTGTGATATCTTGAACACTAAATGCTTCATGAGCAGCTTTTTCAGCTAAGCAAAACAAAAACAAAAATATGTCATTTCAAACTATATCAATAAAACTAGACTAACCACTACAAATTGGTGAATAAGTAACAAGTGGAAAATGTATACGTGGATAAGGTACAAGATTTGTTTGAAATTCAGTTAAATCAACATTTAATGCACCATCAAAACGAAGTGATGCTGTTATTGATGAAACAATTTGTGCAATTAAACGATTTAAATTATGATAAGTTGGTCGTTCAATATTTAAATTACGACGACATATATCATAAATAGCCTCTAGAAAATTACAATAAGACATCGAAATTAATTTTCTTATCAACAAATTTTTTTTTACAAACCATTATCAACCATAAAAGCACAATCAGTATGTTCCAATGTACAATGAGTTGTTAATATTGAATTATATGGTTCAACAACAGCAGTTGAAACCTATATTTATATATAATAAGACTTAAATAAATCAAATATACTGTATATATTAACCTGAGGAGCAGGATAAATAGCAAATTCAAGTTTAGATTTTTTACCATAATCCAAACTAAGACGTTCCATTAATAATGATGTAAAACCCGAGCCTGTACCTCCTATATATAATAGAAAATAATATGTTTTGTTTTTTTTGTTGATAAATTTTCTTTCATATTACTAACCACCAAAACTATGAAATACTAAAAATCCTTGTAAACCTGTACATTGATCAGCTATTTTACGTAATTTTTCAAGTACAGTATCAACTATTTCTTTGCCAATTGTATAATGACCACGAGCATAATTATTTGCTGCATCTTCTTTACCCGAAATAAGTTGTTCGGGATGAAATAATTTAGCATATGGTCCTCGACGAATTTCATCTTGAATAAAAGAATTTAAAAAAAAATTTCCATATTATAAAATTTTGAAAGAAATCAAAATTTAATATTTACCAATTACTGATGGTTCAAGATCAATAAAAACAGCTCGTGGTACATATCGTCCCGTTCCTAAAATCATATCATATGATCTTACGAAGAACAAGAAAACACAAAAATTTTTCAAACCTGTTTCACTAAAAAATGTACTAAATGACGTTTCCTTGGAATCTATATTATAAAACTTCCATTAAACTACCATGAATAATATATATTTATACAAACCTGAAATCGATTCTATAAATAGAAAAAACAAAACAAGTATTAAAAGTAGAAATATATGATTATTATTTCATTATTATCTTACTAATAATATGACTACTATCTCGTTCTTTGCTAAATGTTCCATCAGGTTCAATACCATGTTCTAGACAATAAAGTTCCCAACAAGAATTACCGATTTGAACACCTATTATATATATTTTATTAACAATTGTATAGAAAAAACAAACAAACAATAGAAAATAATTATTACCAGCTTGGCCAATATGAATACTAATACATTCTCGCTAGATACAATAAAAAAAAAACCAGATATCCAAACATAAATTTTGTAATTATGATATATACACACCATTTTAATGACGATCCTGAATAATCAAGTGGAAGAAAAGACAACGGATTAGACTACAGAAATAAAACGGAATAATCTTTGCGACCGATTGCCTACACCAAACGATAGATAATACAACTATTCTCTTTGCAATCGTCGTTTTTGCTTGATGTACATTTTCTTCTTTCTCCTTCTTGGCACCCACATTTTTCTTTCTGCTTGCCTACTGATTTTTTTTTGTTTGGTTGCTTGTATATGATAGAAAGATACATGATGGTACATAATTATTATTTGGTCGACGTTCTCATCTTTTTTTTCTTCTATCTTTTTTTGTTATATCCTATCCTCATCCAATCCCCATGCCGACTGATTTAGTGTTCGATGAGAAAGACAAAACTACAGAAAGAGACAGCAACATGAAAAAAATATGTTATCATAATATTATATCCTCTAATCGTCATCAAGGCTAACTAAATCATCACATCTTCAATAGTTAAATTTTGCAAACACAAAGAATTCAACAGACCATAAAGAGGACGTTGTTTGTTTAAAAAAAAACCATGCACACACACATACGATAGATATACACATGAAAAAAAAAAGAGAGAAAATCAAATAAAACGACAGTGAATATAACAAACAACATTCAAAAAAAAAACAAAAAAGAACGGACCAAGCGCATATTCAAAAAAAGAGAGACAACATAAACGAATGAAAAATATGATCAGATCTATTTAGTTAAAAACATCTAATAATAATAATCAATTAATTTAATAGATATTTCTTTTCTTCTAAAATAAAAGTGCCGTTTTCTTTTCTTTTTTTTTTTTGTTTTCTTTAATATATATATATATATTTATGTTCGTTTCTTTTTCTTTTATTCTTTTTTACTCTTCTTCTATGTACAATAAACATAAACTTAAAATTCGCGATCTTCCAAAAATTTATATTCAAATATAAAATTGTCTCGTTTACGTGTTTGCCATCGTTCATAATCAAAAAATATATATGTACCCTAAAAACAAAAAAAAGAAACACAGTAATTCTAGACATAATAAAAAAAATATTCATTTAACCTGTTCATAATCATCCGTTATTGTTTTTGGTTCTTCATGTCGTTGAAACCACATCATATGTTTCGTATGAAAACGCCATGATTGTCGTTTTAATGCTTTAGCAGCTAAATATTGTGCCCGACTTCCCTTAAAACAAAAAAAAAAGCGAGCCCAATTTAAATTAAATATTTTCTTAAATTTTTATTTTTCGTACTTCCATATAATAGAAAACAAAGAATAATGTATCCGGTGCTAAACGATAATAAAATTCTGGTGTATCAGAACCAGCAGGTGGTGTTTGAGGATAATATGAAATCATTTGTGAATGTCCAATTGGATTTCGTCCATAAATACGATTTGCATTTGTTCTTCAAAACAAAAACAAACATAGATAAATAAATAAATTTTTATTAATAAGAAAAGAAAAAAAAAAACCTTTGTCGTTCAGATTCTAATAATGATGGTAATTTTGCATAAGCTGAATTTAATCTATTAAGCATTCGCATTTCAGCTGGTGTCAATGGAACACGATTTGTTTGAATAGATTGTTGATTTGATGGTGATAATAAATATCGAAATGTATGATGATCTGGTAAATGACCAATAATATTATTATTATTATTTGTTGATGATAAATCATTTGAATTATTATTTGTTAAAAATGATGATGATGCTGTTGTAGCAACTGATGGTAGTGCTGTTGTTGTTGTTGTTGTTGTTGTTGTTGTTGATATTCCTGTATTAATTGTTGACAGATTTGGAAAAGTATTTGTATCAAGTAATGAATGTCCATCTGACGAACCATTAGTCATTAATGATGTTGATGGTAGACTTGTTGAACGATCATTATCGGATATTGTACGAGAAAGTAATGGAGATTGTTGAGAATTAATGGTTGAATCAATATTAGCTGTTGATAATAATTCAAGAGGAATGTTTGAAGTTGATAATGTTGGTCCTGAACCTGAATATAATGATGACGGAATTATTGTACCATTAGCTAATGTTACTGTTGATGATAATGGTGATGAAGATGACGGATTTATTTGTGATATATTACTAAGGATATGTTGATTTAATAGACCTATGAAAAAAAAAAGAAGAAAACAAAAATAAGAGAAAATAAAATTTAATCAAATACAATATTATCTTTTAATATTTAATTCTAAGACTTTGTAGTAAATTTTTTTCGTATACTTTACATTAGGTGTCAATATATGAGGGTTAGACTCCTCATACTTTTTCCGTCGTGCTTAGAAAAATTTCACGATATTGTCTGAAACGCTATAGGCATCTACTGTTAGATAGACTACCTTTGAATGTTTGCCAAATGTTTAGGTCTATGACAGTTAGTCGTAATATAGAATTAATGGCAATGCTGAAAAATAGCTAAGTGTCTATTCAAGTTAGATATGAGTATAAATACGGATGCTTAGTAAACTTTTCTAATTGAGTATGAAGTTTTATACGAGAGTCAGAAATAAATTGTCCTTATTTTAGAGTTGAAGTTTTCGTCAATTCATTTCATGCGGTATATATTCATTTTTCACATTCTACTCTCATCCTCGCACGATGTTCTATCTGATTGAATCAAATATCTGCAAATTGAACTTTCCAGGAAGTGAAATAAGAACCGTGCTTTCATCAAACTTGCAATCAATTCTAGATTACGACTAATTGTTGATTTCCTTAAATTTTTAGCCGCTTCTACTTCAAAAGATATGAAAAAATTTTGACTGAGAAAAACTTTTTATAATTCTTACCCAACTTTACCCTTAAGGATAGGATAGTCCTATATATCTCGAATTTATAGAGCTTACAAGGTCATCGATGATTTTACTCTGAAGAATTCTTGAACTATGAAAATTCATAAAATAGAATGAAATGCTAATCATTTAAAATGTTCATATAATAAATAGATTTTCATTGAATAAATAATAAAAATTATACCAGTACGATCATTATTTGTTAATATTGAAGGTGGATGAGAACTATTTGATATTGTTGTTATCGTTGATGATGAAAATGATGGTATTGATTGACTTGAAGTTGTAATTATTGTTGAATCATTATTATTAATTGATGTTTGTCTTGACAGTTGTTTTGTTTGTGGTGAAAATATATTTTGTTGTTTAGACCCGGAACTATTACTTGTTATTGGTGTTGATGGTGTTGTATTTTGTGAAACAATTGTTGAATATTGTAAAATAGGTTGAGTTGTTGTTGCTGTTGTTGTTATTGGATAAGTAAAATGTGTTGGTGCACTTGTAGATAATACAGATGATGATGATGATGATGATCCTGGTGTTTTTGTTATTGATGTTTGTTGATGTAAAATAGGATTTTTTGGTGAAGATCCATGAGTAACATTTGTTGTTGAACTATTGGTACCTGAATTTGTTCTAGATGATAATCGAAAATAATATTATGAACAACAAAAAGAATTTATAGAATTTTTTTTTTCTTCTTTTCTATATTAAATACCGATTTCGTTGTGATTGATTATCTTCAGATTCAGATTTATTACGTTTTCGATCATCAATTGTTGTTGATATAGCTGGACTAGCAGTTGGTGAACTTGGTTGTGTTGATGATGGTGTTGTTAAACTCATAGTTGATTCATTATCACCATGATTTGAATTTGTAAAAAATGTTGTCGTTCGTTCAGTTCTATACAATAAAAAAAAATAAATAAATAAATTCGATTTCAACAAAAACAAAACATTCAATTGATATATTCATACAAATTATTTGTTGATGTATGTGAATGTATATTTAATGTTGGTGTACTTATATCAATTAATGTTGTTGTATTTGAATTTAAACTATTACTATTACCATTTAATAATGATGGAGCATGAGATTGTGTTATTGGTACAGCTATAACTGGTGCCATGATTGTTGTTATATTATCCATATCAATTTCTTCATACATTAATTCATTTTCTTTAAAATCTGATTCTTGATTTGATTCCATATAATATTCAATATCGGCACGCAAATTATGTATTGGTTTAAGATCTTCAAGTGCATCATTATCAATAGCACGTAGAATTTTTTCAAGTGATTCAATATGAAATTTATGTCTTTCAATTGAACGTTTTGTGTCTTCAAGACGTTCTAATTTCTACAAAAAAATATAAAATTCATATATGAAATATTAATTTTTAATTTTCATAGTCGCAAAACATCTGTCAATTAGGTATTATTGATATTAAAGAAAGAAAAAACATAGTCATAGGATAACCAATTAAGTCTCATGAATGTAGAGGATGTTCAAAAAGTCAGGCGTCAAAGAAAATTGCACATAACTCTTAAATAATTTAAGTAATTCACATAAGCTTTTCATATTCTCGGAAGTTTTATTGCATATCATTTCATCCACTAAGTCATAAAATCATTTGTTTCGAAACATATGTAGAAAACCAGATCAGCATAAAACTTATTTCGAGATTATTGTGATCTCATCATTAATTTTTATCCATAATGTATATATATATATCAACATGATATTTCACATTGAAATTTATATAAAATCTCAAAAGCAGTTTGATACACTGATTGTGTGCAATTATTTCGAAATACATGGTTTCATGATCTAGAGTAGATTGTCGATGATTTAAAACAATAGCTATATGAGTGAAAGCGTATGAAAGAAAATTTCCAAAAATATTCTTTGAAATGATCATATGAATAATCGTTTGAGGGCTATTGCAATTATATGTCACGCCTGACTTTTGCAACCCGCTATAGAATGATGTCCGTTGTTTTTTTTGTTGACTACATTATTTCATATTTTTATGCTAAAAGCAATCAGCCATATCGACAACTATTTATCATCATATATGTCAATCATACATTTAGACTCGTCTAAATATACCGAAATTTTGTCAATATTAAATGTTTTGCTATTATTTAAATAGACTTTTTCCAATGTAAATAAAACTTCATATTAGATTAATAAAATCTCTATATTATCCAAAATGATACTCTCATTTATTTTAGTTCACTGTTAGCAGATAATTAGTATAGAATATATTTAAAATTGTTAATATTTGTTATTTTTGAGTATAATTGAATATTGAATTAACTTACATCTTTGTCAGATTTTTTTTTCTTTAACGATGCAGATATTGTTTCAATGTCAGCTTCAAATTTATCAATTTGAATATTTAATTCATGTATGGCTTCCTAAGAAAAAATAAGTTTTTGTTTCTTCTGTTTTTTTTATCAAGAAAGTATTTAAAATTTTAATCTACCGTTATCCATTGAGTACATTCTTCTTTTTCTTTTTCTTGCGGATCAAGTTTTTGTCCTGCACCTAAACCTTCTTTACTATAAGCTTTAGTTTTTGTTTCACGTTCAACAATTTTAAATTTTTCCATTTTCTAAAAAAAACAAAAAGTAATGTACAAAGAATTAATTTATTCTTTTTTCATGTTCACAAACTTGTTCGATATTTTTTCTTGCTTCTTGTAATTGTTTTTTGTCTTTGATTTCTGTTGATGACATCCATACTTTAATTTGATCGCGTAAACGTTGTAATTTTTTTATTTCTTTTTTTAATTCTTGTTCATATCTATCTTTTTGATTATGGTTTGGTGCTGAATGAACCTATATTAATTTAAATATAAGAATATAAAATAAGAAGCGTTTTTGTTTTTCTGTTTTATCTACTTTTTGCCAAATATCATCGAATGTATCCACACCTTCCGTTACTTTTTTTAGACAACGTTCAATTTCTCCTGCAAACAAAAAGAAACAAAAGAAAAATTTTCGTAATTATAACAATGAATATTTTTTACCGTGTAGTTTTCTCCTGTCGCCCATTGTAAATTATTGAATTTATTTTGTATAATAATAAAAAATGAAACATAGAACAAGATCAACAAAAAAACCACGTGTCTCTTGAAATTCACTAGATAGTTAATTTCAAAAATTTATATTTTTATCTATGAAAATAAAAACAAGAAAAAACATTAATTTTTTATTTTAATTTGTTTTCTTTTTACCACAATCGACATTCCTAAAAATCAATGAAATAAATAAACAAAACAAAACAAGGAAAAAAAAACATAAATGCTTATGCAGAATCGACGCGCCGGGTTGGACGATCGACAAACCGATCCGATCGGCCTGATGACTTGATGATTCATCTGAGAAAACAACATACGATTCATCAAATCGAATATTAATATAACAGAGGTCGTAAGAAAATGTAAAGCTCAATAAAAAATGAATTACCATTTTCACATTGAAAAATTAACCATGTCACACATATATATATATATAATATTGATATTAATGTTTTTCTCTTTTTAATATGACCTTGACTTTAATATATCATGGTAACCGTAAGTGGTATTTAATCAAACATATATATATATATATAGATATGACTAAAAGAGAAATAGACCACAGATGGTACACATTATTTATAGAATAAAAAGAAACAACAAAGTAGACAGAAGAAAGAATAGATGGTACCTTTCGGCTATCTTATGGTATATAGTACTGCTTAACATCAGATTCATTGGCTCGATATTTTTCTCTACAACTAATATTAGCTGTAACTTTGAATAGAAGGCCGGCTTAATGCAGAATTTGTTATGTCCAATAATAACATTGATGTGTGTAGGTGTTTGATTATATTTGATCTTTGATCATCTTCCGCTCTTTAATTTCACTCTTCCCCCCCCCCCCGATTTACTTATAAACAACTGGTATTTATGTCAAATGTTAGAAGAAAGGTGGACTTGACCAACATAGACAACATAAGAGGATTTGAAAAATATATGAATTATCTTATCGAAACAATAAAGAAAGTCAAGAAATATACCAAGAGAATATAAATGGAAAATACCTTTAACAATTTTTTCTTATGTCACATCATATGTAGGTGCCATAGCACAGTTCTTGCGCACAATTCCTTGAGCTTTCCGCATACACTGACTAATGACATACTACTAGCAACGAGGACAGGTGTATATCGTAACTTCGTCAGCATGCTATCGGATGGATGATGCGAGACAAACAGCCATTTGTGACTTTAGAACAAAGTAGTTTCTATGGTAAATTGTAACATAAAGTGAAATTTCATTCAGAATAAACATTGTTGGGACTTTTGAAAATTGTTTATCTATGGAAGATGTCATATGTTTTACTGTCAAATGAAACAAAAAAGATTTAGAATATAGGTTTCTTTACTAGTTTTTAAGTAATTAGAGATCATTCTTTGTGTTGTTTATTTTCCTTCATATGAATATTTAAGAATAAAATACTTTGCTTTGTTTCACAAAGGTTTGTATTATTGTTTTGATCTCGACACATGTAAACTTAATGAAAGTTCCTGTACAATTCATCCAAGTATAAATTCATCAAGTCTCATTACATCAAAATTTCTGGAGTTTCGTTTTCAAATATTGAATGCAGAACCCAGTGAAATATTCGATTTTTTAGTTTCTTCACATTGTAATGAACTATCACCGCCGTTTTTACCATCAATTAATTGAATATTTTATTTAATATACTATATACTATATTGTAATCATTGGCGGATACCGGAAATTTTAAAGGCCATAACAGATGGGAACAAATTATGGACGGTTTTCGTGATGGTATTTCTATTATCAATTGTTTAAATTTATGCTACGATCTATAAAAACAAAAATAACTAAACAATAAATTATACAAAAGATTCTAGCTTTGTATTTTTTTCGTTTTCAGGAAGTTGTTCGATATCAATCTGAGTCATGGAATGGACATATATTACAGGTAGCTCATTCAGACAATTTTCACATATTCTACTTTCAAGATCTATATTTTATTAACCTTCATGTGGGAAAAACTTTGCTTGCCTGTGGTTATTGTCACCGATAGCATTGCATAAAATTGCAAAATAATATTGATAGTCGAGAAAAACGAACACAAATGAATTGTTAGCATGATAGTTGGATAATTCAATGTTAAATTCTACAAAAGTTCGTTAGCTGTATGACAAGAATAGAAGTCACATCCAAGAAAAAAGAAAGAATATTTAATACAAGGAAGAAAACTACGTAGAACATACATAAATTTCAAAGGAAGATGTAGCTGTCGCCTCCACCTTCCTCTTGGCTCTGACATTGGTTGTAATGATGGTTTACATGATCTGCTGTCCATTGATTAAATACAAAATATATTCCAATTAGTGTTTTTCTTGTGTGAGTATTTACTTTTCGTTAATAATATGAAAGAAGAGAAATAAGCAAATGAGTAGTGTAAATCCAGGTGAGGATCTTCGCTTCAATAAAACTCACATTTACACTATAAATTTGCTAATTTCTCTTCATTCAAATAAGCAACATAAAGTAAATACTCACACAAGAAAAGCGCTAATTGGAAACAATTTTTTATTTTAATCAATGGACAATAAATTATACACATATGGTTACGATGTCATTAATTTCCTTGATACATACAGAATTATAAAAAAAGAACGAACAGTAGTTTCAGTGCAATAGCTAGAAATTATGAAGTGGACAAAAAGAAAAAAGTCCACATGTGTTCATTTAAATGAGATTAAAATAGTAATCGACGACCATGAAAACAATGTTCAAGGTCAAAGAAAGGAGGTGTGCGCACTAATAGAGGTTTCATTGCATTTGTATTTTTCATGATTTGTTGCTTTCAATTACAAAACATGAAATTAATTGATTTCTTAGTTTAAATTGTTTATGATAAACATAATGATTGATTCGGAGCAAGACACATAATCATTGTTAAGAGTATCTTAATTACTTTTGATTAAGTATTATTACAGAATAATGCAACATAAAAATAAAGTTCATACGTCGCTATCAAAGCGTCTATTTTGATGATCTATCATCAACAGAATTTTTCTCGTCATTCAATTGAAGTTTAAATCTATCGATATTATTACAAACATCAAACAATGTTTTTAGATGTCAATAAAATAAACGTACTCCTCTTTTTTTTATGTCTTCTGTTGTATGATTTGAGCGCATCATTGTTCAACTTGTGATAGACAGTACAAACAAGGTCTACAATTTTTATTCACCTTTCCAGACAAATAATTTTTACAATATAAATCAACTTTCTTTGACATTAGTGAACATTTTTCATCTAACGGCTTATTATCAAGACAGGCAAAACTTAAACAACTGTCTAGAAATTGTTAAGCTACTATAATTGAAAACAAAACAAATGCTAACTCACTATCTATTATGAAATTTCTCACATACTCTGAATGACCTATTTTTAAGACAGACTACTCATATTGTGACATGCCTGAATACAATTTATGGGCGGATGAGATTTGTCTCAATTATTGTTTTTTTTTTTATTTTTTCTAACGAACAATATCCGTTATATGTATATATGAAGAAAGAAACTAAAAACAAAAAAAGAAATATTTTTGACAACTTGTTAGACATTGTTGTTATTTTCTTGTCTAATTAACAAAGAAAAGAAAATCTTTATAGATACATCACAATGTGTTAACAATTAGCTTCATAAAAAGAAAGAGATATAAACGTTTAAAAAGGACGATGACCCATTCTCAATTAGATGGGTGTTGTCGGCTCTCTTATGGACTGATTAGTCGATATATCTAACATGACTTGTGACACGAAAGAGAAAATTGAGTATACAGCGTGTGAAAGATGTTTCCGGTTAAACATCACTCCCTTCTTTTTCTTTTTTTTTCGTTGTCTATGTGTGAGTTAATGTTTTGATCTTTACTCTTTGTCGGCAACAGACAAGTATCAATTTATGTTAAACATAAGACTAATTAACTAACAAAGATATTTACAATTCATAGGAACAGTAGAAGAGAAAATGGTACATACTTTGACCAACATGCAATGTTATGCATTGTAAGATCAAGCTAATTAATGTATGATCAAATCAATTAGCTAATAGAGCGTATATATACTGTAGAGTCGAGAAAACTTTGAATTTTCATTTGAAATTATTTTTTTTTTCAAAATGTTCGTAATTGATAGAGGTGTGAAATACAATTAATTATTATCACTATTAGGGTTTCAAGATCAACATCTGTCTTGTTTTACTTCGTTTTTAATAATCAAAATAGTAGCATAAAATACGAAAACTGAGTATCCTTGTGTTTCGCTTACAATAGAGCGAAACTTGTTGATGGAGTAAAGTTCTCCAACTATTCAATCGATTTCTAAATCGAGATTATGTGTACTAGGTAAATACAAATGAGTTATGAATATTCTTAAAAGAGTTCTTGTCCTTAGCGTATTACTACGGTAACAGAAAGAGTACTTTTCGAATTTGAGTTTGACATTTTGTCTAAGTAGAGACGTTAAGAACAATAGTTTAAGATTTTATCATCGTGTCTCTGTGTATCTATAACATCATTCATATAAATTAGTAGATTTGAAATTCTTATTTCGGAATAGAAGCAAATCAGAAGCAATTGAAAGACTTCTCTTGTCAATCCTCCTAAAGTTTTATTCTGATTACGCTATAAAATGAAAATCTTAGATAGTGTTGTATGAGATTCACAATCTTTGAATTGAAATCAATGCCAAGAAAAATATTTGTCACATGCAAAAATTTATCTTATCTATTGAAGGTTTATCATAGTCATCCGATAGAGAATAGAGCCAAGTTTTTTCTTCTTCTTCTTTTTCTCTTCTCTCTCTCTCTCTCTCTCTCTCTCTCTCTTTACCACGTGATTTAACCAATCGTATTCATTCAATAGCCGCGGCCTATTCATTCTCTATTGTTCTTTCTGCGTCTGTCTACGTGTTGTCGTAGTGGTAGATCGTTTTTCACGTTACGTTCATTTTCATATCTTTTATTCATCATTTGTTTCTCGTTATAATCTACTCCAGATATTTATTCATCATAAATGCCTAAATCATCATCATCGCATCATTATTCAACAGATAAATCATCGCCATTATATCTTCGTCCAAGAAAATTATTTTTTGATGATGATATTACTGATAATGATATACATATACGAAATTCTAAATCATCAAATCATATAATAACAACAGCATTAGCTCGTTTAACAACACGTACACCACCATCATCACATCATACAGTTGTTATAAGAACAACTGTACAACAAACACCATTATCAGCAAATAGAAAATTACAATTGATTGATGTTAATGTATGTCAACAAGAAAATCATCTTTCAATAAAACGTCTTAAACGACAAACAATAAATAATTGCTCACCATTATTTAATAAATCAACGCCAGTACCAATACGTCGAGTATGAGAATTTGGAAAGGAAAAGCTTAATTATTTTCTTTTTTCTTCTGTATTTAGGAATGTAATGTCAATCCGTTTATGACATTAAATTCAACAGATGAAAGCAAACCACAGAAACGTAAACGTTCATCACTAAAACAAATGTATAATGAAAAATTCCGAAAATTGTTTTTCTTATTTGTATTTTTTATATTTTAGACTTTTTGATGAAGAAAATCTCGAAGAAAATTATCGAAGAAAAAAAGTATGTAAAAAAAAAAACAAGTGAAAAATTTCATCTTAATTCTCTTGTTTCATTTGTTTTGAAATAGCGTTTAGCATTAAAACAATGTAATGTACATCGTTTTAATGAAGAATTTCATACTCAATCATTACTTGGTTCAGGTGAATTTGGTAATGTTTATTTATGTGTTAATCGTCTTGATGGTTGTGCATATGCAATTAAAAAATCAAAACGTCCTATAGCTGGTAGTTCATTTGAGTATGTTATATCAATTTCTCTTTAAAAGATCAAGTTTTTAGTATTTTTTTTTTCTTTCATAATAGAATGCTTGCTTGGAAAGAAGTATGTGCACAAGCTGTGCTTAAACATCCAAATATTCTTCAATATTACTCAGCATGGGCAGAAGATGATCATATGTATATTCAAAGTGAATTTTGTAATGGTGAGTACTTAGATTATAAATCACATATGTGAAACATATGTGTTATTCACACTTAATTTCTATATCAAATATTTGATGTGTGAATTTTTGTTTTTTGTTAGGTGGAAATTTAGCTGAACGTATACGTGATAATCATCATCGACATTGTTATATGGATGAAAAAGTTTTACGAAAAATTTTATTACATATAGCTAATGGTTTAGCATTTATACATTCGAAAAATTTAGTTCATTTAGATATTAAACCTGATAATATATTTATATCAATAAATGATGAATTGTTTGAAGAAAAAAATATTATTTATAAAATTGGTGATTTAGGACATGTTACTGATATTTATGATCCACTTGTTGAAGAAGGTGATTCAAGATATTTAGCAAGAGAAGTTCTTCAACAAAAATATCAATGTTTACCAAAAGCAGATGTTTTTTCATTGGCACTTACTATATTTGTTGCGGTAAGAATTAATGAGAGAGACAAAAAATTTTTTTTTTCCTGTAAGTCTGTCAAATTGAAAAGATGATATTTATGCGAGAACGTTTATAGACGTCCGTTTACTTTTGAGTCGGGACTTAATGCATTTTATAGATCTTGGTGAATTATTCCTATGATGAAAAGTGTTCATGCCTACGATTTGTTTCTGAGGAGATCGAATGTTTTTTAGTGATTATCAGCTGTAGTACTGCTACATTTGCAGAAAGACCATATATATATTCGAATTTCGATCTGAAACTTTGTCGATATAAAGACCTCAATTAGATTAGCTTTAATAATAAATTTTAGAATTTTTCGAATAAGTCTCTACGAGATACGAAACTTTAAAGGTATAGTTTGTTTTTCATAAGTAGTTTTAATGTTTCAGAGAGATTAAATTCGAAGATATGGTTCTGCTGTAAATATTGAGTCCTGTAGCCAATTTTGACTGAAATCCTTCGATCCCCTATAGAAATAAGCCATGAACACGAATTCTTTTTTATCAGACATTCATGTATTAGTTTGTTTAATAATAACAAACGAGGCAGCGTTCATTCGATGAGTACTCGTACGTAATAGAAAAGTCTAGAATTGTTTGAAGTTGCGAGTCTTCATTCTTGAGATATCAAGATTTTACTAAGTTTTTGAACAGAAAGCTGTACTATCAGATCACTTGAAAAAAACGAGTATTTTCATTCATGAAATGTAAATACACAAACAAAGTTTGCTTTTACATATAAGAGAATTTCGAATATTGAATATTTCAGTATATGAAATACTAGAAAAGTCACAACTTGTTCAATGAACTAATCGCATTGAGAAGTTTGCTCATGCAAAGTGTGAAGTTGATTTTCCATTTGACCTGAGAAAGATGAAAAATTCAGTAAAACTTCAATATCTCAAGAATGAAAGCTCGAAAAACTAAATCATTCTAGACTTTTCTATTACTCACTAGTTCTCATCAATGTACACATCATTTCGGTTGAAAGGCGATTTTGTACTTATTGATTTCTTAGAAAAATTTCCTGTGCTGTTTATTTATCATAGTGTCAAATATCGAGGTTGAGTAAAGATCATATATTATTGTTTTGATTTGTTTAGTAATTATAAAATTTAATATCTATACTAAAACGAAAAAATGATGCATCATAATATTTAAATCTATTTTTATTTTTAGGGTACAAATAGTGCACTTCCTAAAAATGGTGATGAATGGGATCGTATACGTGATGGGAAATTACCACAAATAAAACATTGTTCTGATGCGTTTAATGATTTACTTCTCGTAAATATTTTCATTTGAAATGCAAAAAATATTTTTCTTTTTTATTTTCTAATAGACAATGATTAAATCTGATGTTAGTGAACGTCCATCATCATCTGAATTAGCTGAACATCCAATTGTATCACCAGTTAGTGAACGTAGTAAAAATCAATTATTTGATGAATTACAAGAAGAACAAAGAAAAAATTCTATTTTAGCAAAGTAAAAAAAGCAAAAGATTTTATTCAAATAAATAAATAAAATTATTTTGAAATTTTTCAGAAAACTTCTCGATTATATGTTCTTAGCTAATGAACTTGAACGTGTTTGTTCACAAATCCGTGCTGTTGATATGAATAAATCTAATAGAGAATCATCACCATTACAACGTTCAAGTAGTGTCAGTGATTTTCGTTTAACATCAGTATCGTGATAAACTATATATTTTTCTTTTTTTCACTCTCTTGCTTAACTTATTTTCGTCTATATGTAAAAAAAAACGCGTAATCAATTATTTTTTTTCTTTGTCGAATTCGGATAACGAAAACACTGAGAATTATAAAGAAAAGAGAAATAATAAGATTTTAACTTTGTTCTGATGTATGTGTGTGTGTCTAAATTTTACTCTTTTATCTTTCTTTGTTCAATTTCTTACTCTTCATGTGTATTATTCGTCTTCCTTTATTAATGCCATTAATCAATTGATGTACAGACTGTTTTTAAACATATTATACTCGTATCCGTTCTGTTCTTAACCAAAAAACAAAACAAATGTGTGTGTGTGAAAAGAATCAACGAATTGTTATCTATGTTTTCCCTTTTTTTTCCTCTGTTCGCTGTTTATTTTTGAATCTCTTCTATGAAGATATTCAATAGTTTTTTTTCTTATTATGTTCATTGTTTTTTTCTTCTTCTGTTGTTTATGTTCTAAATGTTGTTATATATATATATGTATACATATATACACCTGTGACTTTGTTCTTTCTCTGTATTTCTTGTTGTTTTTTCTCTGGCTCATGAAAAATCATTCGAATAAAGATTAAAGAAAAATGTAGATAATTGGTGTTTAGGAAAAAGTTGCTTCATATCTGTTGATCAGTTTTATCCTGTGTGAGAGCCGATAGGGCATTTCTCTTCATCAGGAGTTTTAAGTCGATTTTCCGTATAAGAAAATCTGGATAAAATACTGCATGTTTTGGGTCGGTCTGGAAAACAATAGGGTGACGCGTTTCAGCAAAATCGAGTTGGTCTCTCGAAACTTGTGATACTTATCATATGTAGGATGTGTCTGTACTGGGATTAGCGATTTCTGCAGACCTTTCAGCTTTTTCCACCTAAAAAATCATCGAAAATGTTGATCTATGCTCCATAAAGTAGATGTAAGTGCTTACAAAAGTTCAAATTTTGTCCATTCAGAAGAGTGAATCTCAATAAAGCACAGCTGTCAATGCCACTAACTCAAGAATGCCGACTTGGAACTTGCTGAGACCTGGACTATTCTCATTTTATGCTGTACATTGGTAATATTTAATGGAAGTTCAAACATGCATATAAGATCGATTAATCTATTTCAGCTGTTATAAATCCAATTAAAAAAAAAGTTAGGATCAAATTAGTTTAACATATTTGGTAGTTTTTTATTAGTGTCTCTTCAATGTTCACAATCAATAACTAGAATTCGGTGGATAAGCTCAGTGTTATCCGTTTGAGATTTTGATGGACCATAAGTGTGTATTGAGTAAGAGAGCATACGAAGATTAACACACTACATTGGTAAAGAACTAACTGTTTATTTTCTATTAAAATAGATTAGTCGACTGAATATCTCATTCTATTATCGATTGACTTTCTCGCAATTGAAATTAATGACGTCAATAGGCCTACCGAATATTCTTTCGAATAATTACGATTCATTCTGATTGATTATATAACCTTGAATAACAAATGTAAGCATTTAATTCACAAAACGTGAAAGCAATTTTCTTCCAATGAATTGATAATATATTGACCCATTTGATTTCATAAGTAGTCCAATAAAAATCAATGAAATACAAATGCTAGATTTTTCTTCATTGATATCAATTTATAAAAAACTAATTATTTTAAATTCGATCTTCATTTATCGACCTCTATCAAAAATAATTTATAAACAGTAGATGAATAAAAAAACAATGACGAAATAAAACTTGACCTTTAAGAACTTTCTTCTTTTGTAACTGATGCTATTACTATTATTATCAAACACAAAAATATGGTTGACTTATAAAAATGACCCCATAGCAGATTATCAAAGTGCAATACAAATCTACTTTGATTGAACCATGTATTTTTTCCATCTTTTATTCTGAAACAAAATGTCATATGACATTTTATATTCGTCATCAAAGGGCACAATGACACTCTGTTTTGTTAAACAAAGTATCACAAAGTTTGCAAGGTGTAGACTGTTAGAATTAGATTTAAAAAAAAGAAATATTTCGTATAAATTTATCAGGGGTATCCTACTGAGACAGCGGCTCACATCTCAGTCTCGCGAAATTCATCTTTTTGCCAAGTAAATTTCCAGCGTTTTATGTATTTTTTATTCATTAATTCTAACAACATCACTGAGATCTACAAAATCTGGTTGAATCTGAAAAAGTCTTTCAATCGGTCTCCTAATTCGTCGATTTTGCGCCCCCTTCTCTTATACCTTGAAGACATCAAAACTACGATGGCACTTTAACTTTAAAACTACTTTGTTAAAGTATGCTAAGTTAAAGTTAAAGTAGATTTTTCCACAAGTTTTTTTTGTCAAAAAAAATAGTATATCTTTCATTACAAAAATTATATTTTTTATAAGATCACTTGTTCACAAGAAATATCACTTTTTTTTAAAGACATTTCGTTTTTTATGAAAAATTATGTTTTTACAAAAGAAAAATTGTGAAAAAATTGACTTTTATTTTAACCGTAAAGTAAAGTTTTGAAGCAGGTTCCGCGCGAGGATGCCAAGATTGGGGGCGGTGAGAGGGCGCCGAGACAGTCGAGATTGAGGAAGGGAAAGTTTTTTTTCGCATCAGATCTGATATTAATCTTTCTCTGTTGATGATGAAAGTGTGATCAATGGAGCGTAGTTTTGATGTTGATGTTATCGCTTTATGTGGATCTTCTCTCTATTCACAGCCACACCCCACATCTCTGCTCTAGACTTGATGTTTCAATCGAAGAAAGCCGCAAATACTTCACTAAGTAGAGATCAAATAAAGACTCTTCTCGAATGTGCCGTCTGCAATGCTCGTTTTCGGTTTCCGAATGACATTTACATACGGAATGATGGAGTTACCATAGGCTCGCCATTGGCACCCATTCTAGCGAACTTAGTCATGATACGAATGGAAGAAAATCTGAATCATATATCGTCAAGCAAATCAACCGTGTGCCTAAGATATGTAAATGACGTCTTCTGTATATTCATTATCTCGCGTAATGAAATCCTTTACTTCCAGTCAGAAATCAATAAATGGCATACACATCTGAAACTCGTTGTCCAGTAGGAAAAGAACGACAGTCTTGCGTTTCTTGATATTCTCGTCATTCGAAAAGATCATCAATTACTAACGACACTTTACAAGAAACCAACCCACACAAACTTATATATGCTGTGGAACTCGAACCAGAATCGACAGTATAAGCGAGGACTGACAAAAATGCTCGTCATTCACACACTTCACATTTTCTCTACACCAGAATTCGTTAAGGACACCCCGCCTTTCCCGACCCCAAAAATTCACTTTTTTCGATTTCGATTTTTTTGTATCTAAAAATATACTTAAGTGTCCTCTATCGAATGGCATATGAACGAAAAGTTTTCATTGTTATTTAAGTCCTTAAAAAAATCGACTTTGGAGATTCCATATACAAAAAAGATCACATTTTACAGCGCTTTCTTGTAGTAAATGAGCAATATTATTATAGTCATTTCATCATCAAAATGTGTTATATGGATCAGGGATGCATCATCCTAGTCACTTTGCAAGTGTATTAATTGATAGCTATGCATGCAAAAATAAAAAACCACAAAAATATCGAAAAAATGGCGTATTACGTTGTTTCGTGTTTTTCTCGAAATCAATGTTTTTAGAGAAAAATTGAAGTTTTCCCCCTTTTTCTGCTAGACGCTTCGACCGATTGGCCTGACGTTTTTTTGTGTAACATCTAGGATCAAATTGGGGTATATATGTTTTTCTTTTTCTTAAAATAATGTTATTGTGACTTTTGGCAGACCTTACTAAATTTGCTCCAGTTAAAAAAAACATGTTTTTTTGATAGGGCTTCCAGTATTTTGGATCTCCCAAGCGAAGAAAACAATATTTTTCAAAGAAAAAAAAAGTATACGCCCCAATTTGTTCCTAGTTGTTACACAAAAAATTTCAGCACAATCGGTCGAAGTGTCTCGAAGAAAAAGGGGGAAACTTCAGATCATTTTGGGCCCTTGCGCCCCATATATCGCATAGAAGGAAACATCTGGGATTTCTGAGTCTCCAACAACTTTTGCTCTACTACTCGAAATCTATCTACCCTGAAAGTTTCAGAATTTTTGGTCGAACCGTTCTCGAGAAACCCGGGAAAGGGGGAGGGGTACCCTTAAAGAAGAATTAAGTCTTTTNCACACCCCCACTCACACACCCACACTCACACCCCCACCCACACCCACACTCACACACCCACACTCACACCCACACCCACACCCACACTCACACACCCACACTCACACCCACACCCACACCCACCCACACCCTCAAGACAAACAAACGGCTGTAAAATGTAAATATGTCACCAATAATAAACGGCCGCACTTTGTATTTCATATTGTAATCTTCAAATAGGTTTTACTAAAAAAAACAAAATATACGATAAGATTCAGAATGAAAAGCTCTACAATCAACAAACTAAAGTTTATTTTAATTGTATACTTTTTGTTTTCAAAAAGAAAAAGCAAAACTCTGTCCGACGGTTTTTGCCGTTGCAAAAACCGATCATATAGAATTTGGAGTTATTTTCAACTTAAAAATGAACCAAATAAGATAAACTGTTCTTTGTAAATTACAGAGCTATTCATCCTGCATCTTATGATATATTTTGTTTTTTTAATAAAACGTATTTAGAGATTAAAATATGAAAAGCAAAATGCGACCATTTATTATGAAACACCCGTTATTTATATTTTACAGCTTTTTGTATGTCTTTAGTTTTCGTCTTTTTTTCAAATATATCTAAAACTGTTTTTGAGCCTAGTCATATATGGTTTTAAAATACTAAGAAGTCTATTCTTTCTGGGACACTCGTTATATTTAGTTTGATTTCGTATATTTTTTTCAATGAAATTTGACTCTATAGTGGAATACCTATGAATATAAAGTATAGGTCGATCAAAACAAAATACTAGTAAAACATTTAATATCATCATATTAATATAACGACTAATAATTTATAAAATAATCGTTTTTCTCAATTATTTCTAATTTCGCTCAAAAAATTTTATACATAATAAATAATGTATCAATATTAATTAACACATCAAAATAATTCATTTATTTTAAGATATTGAAAATACATCAACTGTAATATAGCTTTTTTTTAATATTACTAATAATAAATGAATATTAATGCTGATCATTATGTTTTCCTATACATTCAAGTAAAAACACACATAAATATCAATCAGATTTAATCAATAAAATACGAACGAAATATAATTTAAATCAGAATTATCTTAGAAATAATAATTCATTTTATTATCATTTACTACTGTTTTTAAATATTGACCTTGATTATGTCAGTTGAAATAAGTTGACAATACAAAATGTAATAAAGATAAGAGAGCAATACGAAAAATACAAAGATACTAAGTACGAATATAGATGTGTATATGAATAATATTAAGTCTAGTAACTATAAAGTTTATCTCAAGTATTTTATCTATTTCTAAACTACTCTTCATCAAATTTATGAATACAAAACAGTTTTAAACTGTTTTCAAGAATATGAGATACAAGTATGACTATGGGTCAAGAGACGATGAGCATCCACATTCATGTCTCACACTAGAGTTTCATGCCAAATGGTTTATTCTTTTTTGTTAGATGTAGACATACCAAAATTGAAAATGTCACTAGACAGAAGAAGTCAAAAGTGTCTGTAAGCGTAAAGAAGCTTGAAGAAGTATGACAAGAACGGATTATAGATCAAAAATTAATTGCGACCAAATAATATCTGATCAAAAGTAAAAAACACTTTAGGAACCAACAATATAGCATCCTTTCTTTCACTCATAAACCACTAGATAATAGGTTCGTTAACCTTGTGAGTTGAACTTGAAGGTTGAAACTTTCAGAGAGTTTGAAAAATAATAATAAGTACTGGGAAAAGAAATTCAGGAAAATTAGTGAAGAATATCTGGATGTATTCTAAAATTGTACTTCTTACACAAATGATATAATAGCTATATAACAGATCCAAATTGTAGAAATTCTTTCCAACTTTCATTTTTATTGAATCTCTAGCCAATTGCCTTGATTTGACGTGCCAGATGTGTTTGAACGTTCCTGGACATATTTTTTTTAAATTACTTTTGAGACATTCACCTCTACAAGCGTTCAGTGTAAGATCTCTGCCTTTTATCCAATCCTCTTCTATATTAGTACATTTTGAATGGCAAAAATCTCAACAGTCGAACATAAGTCTGTATAATAATATTATGCAAACTATATGTCTCCAATATCAAGTAATAGAGTGCATATTTGAGTAAATCCAGAAGAACATGTAATTTTGACACAATAGATTTAAAAAAAAAATAAAGCACTTTGCATGCGCATATAAAACATGCGACGATAACAACGAAAGCTCGACAGAAGAAAAAAAGAAAGAAAGAAAAAAGACTTTATCTGTGTACAAGTTCCTATCAGCAGCGAACAAATGTCACATTACTTTATAAAATAATTCCTTAAGTTGTGTTTTTTTTCATTGGTGGACGTAATTCTTTAACAATAGCCAACTAATAATGACAACAACGAATTCATCTAATTTGATTGAGACTGCTTTGGCTGCATGCGATAGTATTGCGATGTTCAAACAATTTCTGTCGAAAACTCAAGGTTCATGCAAACAAGACTTCGAGTCGTTATCACAAATACTAGAAGAGACTGACAATATATTAAGAACAAATCCTAATTCTGATTTTCAAGCCAATTCATCATTTTGGATTCCATGGTTTTCTGTATTGCATCAAATATTTGATCAATTAGCGGATCTCTTAACGAAAAATATCAAGAAGAACAAAAAATCTCTTGATAAAAATTCACAAAGTCAAATTCAAAAATATCAGCAACAATTCACTGCTCTTATTGATAGTTACAAAGTCCGCTCACAAAGTGAAAGTAAGGAACTAATCAGATTAAGAAAAAACATCATGACAGTTAACTCATTGTCCCCATAGTGGTTCCAGAAGAGCCGTTAATAAAATAACCTTATAAATAGAGTATTAGCCTGTTGAATATATCAATGGTGTGGCCTAATTCACCAAATATCCTCTTTCTGGAATAGGACAGTTTGATTAATACAAAAAATCATGTGGTGGAAAATGAGAATTGAACGATATCATAAGACTTAATTCTTTTTTTCTTTGACTACATTATTGACTGGACAGAAGCAGCATTGATCTCATACTGTTGAAGTCTTAAGAAAAACGCAACGAGTGAACTAATAAAAATTAATATAAAAGAATGCATGCGTTTTTACACCTATTGTCAAATTTAAGCTTCTTTTACTTTGAGCCATGTTGTAACTTTTGGAGAAATTTAATTCATCATAAATACTATTTCGACTTCTCATGAGTTGAGGTCTATAATGCATATCTTAACTTTTGTTCTTGATTACTCTCCATCTGTCTAACAGTGACTACATGGTCAATTATATTCCTTCGTATGTATAATTCGCGAAGTTCTCATAACGCTTTCGAAACATCTAATTCAGCAGTGGACTTCTTCATCCATTAATATCACATAGAAATTTCAAAAGATCTCTATCAACTGCAAGTGGAAAACATTTTGTTTAAAAAATTTCGAATTCTTTGCATTTCTTTCAACATTATTAATTTTGTAAGTCATATATCTCGAAGGCAGAGCAATCAAACAAAATATTTTTTTATCAATCGATAATTTGTGAAGTTCCCTACAAATAATGTCTTAGGAGTTTTGGGTGTGGTATCTGGGATATGGATTTTAGTTCCACAAATACTCATCATCTACACCCAACCAAAAGAAGATTTATCATTATGTAAAATTCGTCCACCAAATACTTTAAAAAAACATCTATTATTTTTTTTAACATACGTATATATATATTTTTTTTCTTTATTTTAGCTGTTCCATGGTATATATGGATATATACAAGTGATATTCAAGGAACAGGTACACGTGCTGAAGTAATTCTTGTTCTCTATGGTTATAATGGAAAATCTCATGATATTAAATTACGAAGTAAATCTAATACATTTGAAGCTGATCAATGCGAAGAATTTAAAGTTGATATAGCTGATGTTGGTACACCATTTAAATTACGTGTTAGTCATGATAATAAAAAATTATTTGCACCATGGCATCTTGATCGAGTATGAGAAAAAACTTTAAAAACAAAATTATTATTTTCAGAAATATATTTAGATTGAAATGGAAAATCTTAAAACAAATAAACGATATAAATTTCATTGTAGAAAATTGTTATCAATATCAGATGATGATAAACAAATTATACGAGAATTACCAGCTGAAGGTTCAGGAATATCAAGATCTTTACCTATTGTTAAGTATACGGTTGATGTATATACGGGAAATAAAACTAATGCCGGAACAGATGCTAATGTATTTATTAATATTTTTGGTGAATGTGGTGATACAGGAGGTTAGATATTCTATATGAATATAATTATTTTATTTTTCTTATCTTAGAACGTCCATTAAAGTATTCAATAAAAGGTGGAAACAAATTTGAAATAAATAAAGTATATAATATTATTGAAAAATATATTTTACAAAAATAGCTTCATTATTTATTTTCTAGGTAGATAGTTTTATTATTGAAGCTGTTTCATTAAAACAAATACGAAAAATTCGAATCGGTCATGATGGATCTGGTTAGTTAATTAACTAAGACATTCTTTTTTTTTTGTATACTCTTTCTTTTACTTAATATAATCATGAAATAGGTTCGAGTGCTGGATGGTTCTTAGATAAAATTGTCATACATTCAGAAGATCAATGTTATGATCCAGCAACATTTGAATGTCATAGGTTTATGTATCAATTTAAAAACAAAAAGTTTTTAATAAAAATAATATTATTCTAGGTGGATTGCTGAGGATGAAGATGATGGACAAATTGTTCGAGAATTAACTCTTCAAACAGCAGCACAACATTTAGATAAAATAACATATAATATTAGAATAAAAACTGGAGATGTTTTACAGGTTGGAACTGATGCTGATGTATACTTGAAAATTTTCGGTGAAAATAGTGATACAGATAAAATACAACTTAGAACAACAGATAATATATCAAATAAATTTGAAAGAAATCGTATTGATCATTTTACATTTGAATTTGATGATCTTGGAAAAGTTAATATTTCTCAATGTTTGTTTTTATTTTTCTTGCAAAAAATAATTTTCATTATTATCTATAGATTAAACATATAATTATTGGACATAATGGAAAAAATCCAGCATCAAAATGGTTTCTGGATTGGATAGAAATCGATATTCCAATGCAAGGAGAACTCTATAGGTAATATATATGTTACAAATTTATTTCCTAACTTTATTCAATATATTAATACAATAATAAATTGATTTCTTTCATTGCCAGATTCATGTCACACTTGCTTTCAATCGAAAATTATTTATATAAGATCTAAATAATGAGTCACAGCTGTTTTGTAAGATTAAAATAGTCTCATGAAAGAATTTTCACGATTGATTAATTACATTTGAGTTAAGACTATACGAATTGCATAAATCTAAATGTACTATGAATATCATTCAGAAGAGTTTATGTCTTTAGTTTATTAACTATAAAGATACTACACTATTACGATATTTTTTATATAAATATTATAAGTCTCCTTAGAAAATTAGTTTTCAAAATTCAACTTAAAGTTTTGCATAAAAATAGACCTTTAAAAAAAATAACCATAGCTATATCTTAGTATAAGAATCACGCAAAGATTCAAAACTTTTACAATAAAGTATTTTGTTGAAGATTTGTCTTAATGAAAAGTTTCAAGTTGAAATCCAAAAATTAATTTTTCTCGTATTATAACATTTAAAACATACTGTAAAAACTACAAACATCAAGTCTTATCAGGCTATTCATGTATCCATTTGCTTCTACTTTGTTTCAACTCAAGATTAAATTGTGTAAGTTGGAGATCTTTCCTTAGTAGATCGTATCATTAAAATCAATTGATAGAAAAAGAATATGATCTCTATCTATAGGCTATTTATTGCAGCAAATTGTTTACTCTATATTTTTTTTCAATAGATTTGTCTGTAATCGTTGGTTAGATAAAAGTGAAAGGGATGATAAAATTGAACTCGATTTAACGCCATCTAATAGAATAAAAAAAAGTTCAGGTAAATTTTTGAATATGATTTTGGAAATTTTAATTGAAGAAAATCATTAATATATTTTCTTTAAAGTTATTCCATATGAAGTAATAGTTTTCACTGGTGATAAAAGTGATGCTGGTATAGATGCACAAGTATTTATTCAAATGTATGGTCTAAATGGTAAAACAGAAGAAATTATTTTAAAAAATACATCAGATACATTCAAACGAAAAGCGGTAGAAATATTTTTCGAAATAATATTTTATATTTTTAAATAATTTTATATATTCATATGTTAGATAGATAAATTTAAAATAGAAGCTTATGATATAGGACAAATAGAAAAAATTCGAATTGGTCATTATTCAGAAAAATTTAACTCAGCATGGTATCTCGAAAAAGTAAAATTCTATTGAATTTTTTTTTTTTTCATATTTTTATTTAAAAATTTTCGTTTAGGTACTTATTCAACGACATTTAAGTGAAAAATCTGATAAACAAAAACAAGGTTAAACTAAATAATCAAATATTTTGTTTTCATTCATCAAATATATATATGTAGGCTTTAAATCTAATCGATCACAACGTCTTAATCAAATAAATGCAATTGATCCAAATGTTGAAGAATCTTGGTTTGTTTGTCGACAATGGTTTGATAAAAATTCAGGTGATAAAGCAACTGTTCGAGAATTATTACCAGTTGATGAACAAGAAAATTCATTAAGTAATCGAAATGGTAACAGATGAAATTTCTTGTAGTTATTTACGTAATAAGAAAGAAACAATTTGTTTTTCTTTTTTAGAAGTAACATATATGATACATGTCTTTACTGGTAATAAATCTGAAGTTGATACAGATACAAATGTTTTTCTAACAATCTATGGTGAATTTGAAGATACAGGTAGAAGGGTGGAATTGATGAGAAGATTTTATTGAATTGTTTATTTTGTAAAGGTGAACGTGAATTACGACAATCGAAAACAAATAAGAATAAGTTTAAACAAAATCAAGTTGATCTTTTTCTTCTTCAATTTTTTTTTCTTACATATTTATTATAGGAAGATATCTTTGAAATCAAATCTACATCATTGGGCAAATTAAGAAAAATAAAAATTCGACATGATGATGTAAATGTAGAATTATTAAGTTTCCATTAAATTTCAGAGTTTCAATGAAAAAAAAAAACTTTACTTTTAATTCTAATGAGTTTCTTAAGAGACTAAAGTATCTTTGATATGAACAGTTTAACTTAAGAAATATAAAATATTTCAACTGTCTTTTGAAGAATAAGTAATGTAAACTATACAATTATTAGTCTATTCACAAGTTTTTGTGTTTATTCCACTCAATTCAATTGAAAATTTTCAAAAATAAGTCTAGTTTTGTTTGATTATGAGAAAAATCTGAGATGATTTCATCATTCCAACAGATTATCTTTTTTTTCTATCTTCATATCATACTTACACTCGAGAGATTAAGCTGTTATTCTTAAAGTATTATACTATTAGAGAAGAATCAATTGTATTGGTACTTCTAATATTAAGTATCTCTTGCAGTAGATAAGAATATTTTACTATCTAGATAATAAAAAAAACACAGTTCTTACACTGCCGATTACGGTGTCGTATTACCAGATCCAGAATTACGAAAAGATACTTTTAGTTCACTGTTGGAAAATGGACCGAAAAAGATATTTGTTTTGATTGATTTGGGTAAGCAAGATCAAATAATTCAAGATAAGTTTTATTACTTCGACTTTATAAAACAAAGTTTTATTCAGAAATTGAGAAGATAATATGAATAAATGATAATTTATTTTGCTAATTATTTAAGATGATAAAAACAATCTTTGTTTAATTCAGTAAAAAAACAATGGCATATCAGCGAAGCTTGTTAGTGCACTATTTTTTTGTCTGGTTACTATTCACTCGATATTTTATTTGACTTTTCTTAATTTACTATAATCTTAGCTCTTTTGATCATTGTTTTAACTATCAAATAAGCGTATTGTACATATTCAATATATCTACAATAAGTCTTAAAGTTCTGTTATGCATGAGAATAAACTTAGAAATACTGATATTGATTATTTTCGAAAGTTAGAATTTGTTCATTTTATGCTTTTCTATGTTACTTAAATGATGAGTATGCTAAATCAATGCATCATTAAACATCTTTCTTCATATTTAACACATTATCTTTTATTTGGGTAAAAATCTGAAACTGCACTATTGAGAATAGTAAAACACAAAAAAACGTGTTTCCAACCATTTAAATTTGAAGAAAGACTGTAGAATTTGCTAGAATAGCCTAACGAAGGAAGCTTGCTAAGTATTAGTGATGAAATCGAAAGAAAACTATACTGGTTCATAGAGCTCGACAAGCTGGTAACAGACGTTTTTTCTTCCATAGGACTTTCAGGTTATATTATCCCAACGAAGCATAACATATAGGTGTCAAATGTATAGATTCATATGTAGATACCACATCCATTCTTCTTGCGATATGTATATTAGATTGCCTATTTCATTCTACATCGAGTATTTGTTCATCATTTGTTTTATGTAGTAATATTCATTGTGTAAGGACCAAATGAGCTGATTTTTCTACTTTCGATAGAGGAGTGTTCCTAATTCATATTGATAAAAATAATGTAGAAAATAATTATTTCGAAGTATTACTATTAACTTCGATAAGGAAATGTCTGTCTAGACGAATTTCTGAAAAAAAAAATTCCATTCACAACCTGTTTTAAAAGTCATCACGAAGAAAAAATTTAGCATATTCTAGTTAAAGTAGAGTAATTTTTTTGAAATTATAGAGGCATATTTCTAGTTCGAAAATAAGATGTCTTAAAGCTAAAGGTTGTCGTACACATAAATGGTGTTTTTTCTAAAGCATTAAGAGGACAATTTCATTTTATTGATTTCAAAATTGTACTTTGAAATAGTTTTTGTTTACGTTATTCTTATGAATATGGACTAGAAATATTTTTCTAATTAGCATAACTTTCATTCGATCCCGTGATTAACATTTGACAAAATTCCCTTGTAGGTTTTTGTTGATGCCATATAGCGCCTTTTCCGTTGCTAGAAAACTATGAGAAAAGAGTGTGATATCTGTTATTATCGACTGCAAAAAGAAAATATTCATATCCAATGACTTTTGACTTCAGTTGCTAAGGTCTGTAAGGAACATGAGTTGAATAGAGCCGAAAAACTTTGAACTCAATATTTTTGTTAGAAAGATATATATGAAATCAAAAAAAAAAACGTGATCTATTCTGTGTTTTGATATGTTTTTCTAGCTTGTTTCTGCATGGTATCTTGATCGAGTGGAAATTATTGATCCAGAAACAAATCAAACGTAAGTATTCAACTTGAAAATAAAAATGAAAATTATTCAATACTTTTTTTTATTCGTTATTTAAAGATATTATTTTATATGTAAAAGCTGGTTGGCTACTGATATAGATGATGGATTGTTATGTCGTGAAATTCCTGCACTTGAAAATAAGGCACTACATTTAGCAACTGCTTGTAAGGATTCAGCTGGATCATCAGTTGATTTCGATTTAGAAATGAAATGTAAGTTTTCTTAAAATTGATGAAATAAATCATTGAAAAGTATAATTTATATCCGTACTCTTTCACTTCGGATATCTTCTTTTCTCCAGCACATATTCATCATGGTTTGTACAATGAATATGTATCATCAAGTTTATTTATTATCTTTTTCTGTTTCTTTGGATTTGTCTAAATTTTTTGTTGTTTCTCATTTAAAATAGATATCCACATTATCATTTAAAGTTTATCCTTCTCCCATTATTCTATATTTATTTAAAAATGTATTTTTATTGATTTTTATTCTTTTACTCACAGCTAATGCGACTACATATAAAATTAGTGTTATTACGTCAGAGAAATGGGGTAATGGTACAGATGCTAATGTTTATATTATTATCTTTGGACAGAATAATGATACAGGTTTGATTCGTTTATTTGATGAAGGTGAGAAAAAAACTATGATATTATCAATAGGCAAAGTTCCATTGACAACGTCAAAAACACATACATATCCATTTGAAAAAGGTCATACTGATGTATTCGAGATCGAAACCATGGATATTGGTGAACCCACAAAGATAAAGTACAGATAATAATCTTAAAAATAAAATTATAATCCAGTTTTCTGTTATTTAGAATTGGTCATGATGGTACAGGTTTACAATCCGATTGGTTATTAGAACAAGTCGAAATCGATATACCTAAATTCGGTCGTACATGGAAATTTTCATGTGGAAAATGGTTAAGTAAATGGAAAGGTGATTGCCAATTAGAAATTGAACTGTATCCACAAGATATGGCAACTGAAATTTATACACCATGTAAGAATACAAATCAATGGCTAAATATATTTATTTTCTTTATAGATGTTTCATATGAAATAAAAGTTTTCACATCAAAAGTTTCTGGTGCTGGAACAGATTCTAATGTTCATATTGAAATATCTGGTGTTGAAAAAACAACTGGTCAAGTTTATTTATGTAGCAAAACAGATAGAAGAGGCAAATTTCGAACAGGTTCAGTTGATACATTTGTACTTGAACTTGAAGATGTTGGCAAAGATATTAAAAAAATTCGTATTGGACATGATAATCGTGGTTTCGGTAAAATTAGCAAAAAAAAACAACAAGTTAATTGAACAACATTTAATTGATAGTTTTATTTTGAAAATAGGTGCATCATGGCATTTAGATCATGTTGAAATTCGTCGATTAGATAAAAGTCAAAAAAATAAAATATTTATATTTTCATGTCATCGATGGCTTGCTAAAGATGAAGATGATGGAAGTATTGTACGTGATCTCTTTCCAGAAAAAGTTATTGAAGAAAAACTTGACCAAAACGAACAATTACAAGATGAAGAAAGAGAAGTTGAACCTAAAATTAACAGTAAAAGAGAAAAAAGAAAACTATAAACAAATGAAAATATTTTATTACTGTTTCATTATTTTAGTGAAACAGTATGTAGTTGACAGGTGTGGGCATGTGTAACATGAAGTACTCAACCAACACCACACTCCCACACGCATTTACACCGCGCCCACATGTCCTCACGACCGTTAATCAATTTTTCGTGAAAATAGTTTGATATTATGCAAATTCACCTATTTCCATATGAAAAGATGCTCCTCTCCTCTTTGTCGAAAAATCGAAAAGTGTATTCGAATACGAGTCTTCTAATTCGTATAAAAAACAAATTCAAAACTGTTTTTCAAAGTTTTTTTTTTGTTTTCGGATTTAGTCTTGTTCGATGATAGGAAAATAGTTTCTTTGTATTCGAAGAGAACTACATAGAATGGAAGTTGAACAGCATATTGATCATGCAATATTGTTGTATTCTCAAGTTCGAATGAAAAATATGTACTGTAAGAGTAGTAAAAAAAAGTTTTTCACCTAGCATATCTCAATTTTCATTTAAAGCTGATCGGTATATAAATATCTTTCTTTTATTCTATGCTCACGGAATTTCATCATGACTATGTTTGTTCCTACAGTGCAAAAAATCTTTAGTACAGAATCGGATTTTACACTAATATCGTAGTCTAAATACTAGAAACTAATTTAAAAATCGATGAGATAATCTTTTTATCTAATACCAGTTTAGTTATATGGAAGGTGCAAAGAAAACAGATAATAGGAAGTATAAACATATGTTATGCAAAACGCTGGAGTAAACAATATTGTGCAAGTTAAGTTTCTACTGTATTCATCAATCGATGTAACATGCGTGTAACTGCAATGTTCATTTTGACAATCTATCTATGTACATACATGTTTTCCAAATTCAACAGCAGTGAAAGGTCAAACTGATACACGTACTACAGCGAGAACTAGAAAAGTTGTGCTACTTCGTAACTCGTACATCAGGACAAAATCGATGTACAAATTTTCAAACAAATGATATGTTCATCTTCGTACTTGTTTGCGTTTAAAATTCTTATGAGTAGCAGAGCATAGTATTTTTTTCTCACATGAAATCATTCTCTTCTCTAACTGTCGGTCTTAAATGTTTTATAGCGTTCTTGCTTATGATTTTTCATCAAAGATACATGCGACTACAAAAAACTTGATCTATTCTCTTCAAATAAAATCTTCAACCGGGGTTAATTTTACAATCAATAATGACAATAGAATTCAACTCATTTTATATGATCTATCAAAAAAGACGAATTCTTCTAATAAGAACTAATAAAATACTCGTAGAAGCTAATCGTTCATCAAAACAGTTTCGACAATTCGTGTAATTGGCATCGATATGAAACTGTTACAGGTCTACACATACTGCACCAAGAATGTAGATCAGAGACATAAAGTCATTCTAATTGCTTCCAATTTTTTCACCCGATAAAGTTATTTTTATGTTACATTTTATTAATTACATGGCTCATGCTCGGAATTTTAATAAATAACTGAGCTTTTCTGTAGAAGAAGATTCTTCTCTTAGACTTGTGAGGAACTAATTTTGAATGAAAGATGAAAATTCTCTCAAAGCTTAGGCTTAATTTATTGAATTATTATTGAGTATGGATGCACCGATATCGATTCTAACCGAATATTAGCAGTTCTGAATTCAAATCCAAACAAGTCTGATTATTTGAGATTGGCTAAAACTACGTGGAGTTCGTGCATCCTTTACCAGAAACATCGCAAATATGTTTCATTGACATGCTGATCTCATCAGAACGTATTTCTTTGTTAAAAATCGGCTTGTCAGGAAATCTCAATACCTATCCGTATAAGAAAATGATTCATTTTCTCCATGACATCAAGAAGACACTGTACAACTTGCACATTGCAATGAAGCACACAAAGAGAGATAAAGAAAAATCATATATAGCAATATTAAACAGTCTACGTTTGAAAGAAAAATTAACGAGACCTGTTAGACTAACATGTCCTAATTGATATCAAATAGAATTCAAAGGTTAAAAATTTTCGTCTGATTCTGTATTTCCTCGATTTTTCATATTTTTTTTGACAAAGTCACAAAAATATACATAATTTGTTTTATTCATTTTGATATAGAAAAAAAATTGATTCATCATTGACCGATTGCTATTGGAATATTACTTAAGATTTCGTTGTTCTCGATCAATAGTTCTTGTTAAGAAAATGAGTAGTTTATATTTGAATCACATCTTAGATTAAAAAAAGATCAGATATTATTGTTTTTCTTTTAAATCTTTAATATACACTCTAGGTCAAACAATTGATTCTAATGGTAACGTACCACTTCATGATGAACCGTTTAAACACAAGACATCGGAAATATTAGAACAAACTGTTGACGATGTGTATACAGAAATTCAAGAATCGGTAAACACACTGAAGACAGATATCATAATTCCGTATACGTCGACAAATCATTACCAACATTCCTTATGTTCTCCGCCCCCACCACCAAGATTAATACAACCACCATCATATGCAACGCCAAGCCGAGGATCTGTAGAAATAGCACATACGAATACTTGTCTTTGTTTATGTCGTCGTCTGCAGCAAAATCAACGTCGTATGACTCAATCTAATCACCATCCTGCATCTGCTTCAAAACAAAGTCTGATGATCAGCTATAACTGGGATAATCAGGCTATATGCAAGAAAATCTATGATCGTTTGCGATCAGACGGATACACAATATGGTTTGACGTTCAGAATATGCATGGATGTATCTATACAGCAATGGCCAAAGCAGTTGAACAATCGGAGATTATTCTGTTCGGAATGACTGAAAAATACAGACAATCAGACAATTGTCGTAAAGAATTAACATATGCATGTAAGAAACGTAAACGGCTTATTCCATTAAGACTCCAAGAAAAATATGATCCTGATGGATGGCTTGGTCTTATCTCAGCTGAATTGCTCTATATTGATTTTACAAAAAAAGATTTTGATACAAACTATCGGAATTTACTCAAGGAAATTGAAACTGGTGAAAATGTTTTGTGAATAATAGCAATGTCAGGCTTTCATTTCTGTTAGAATAAACATTGAAAGAACAAATGTCAGTTGAAGATCTGGCTTTGAGTTTTTGTTCGTTTCTTCTAATTGTTTTATAGTTAATAATTTATAATTTGATTTCGGTCATTAACTGAAATCAAAATGAATTTACTACCTAAATATCGGTATAGTTGTCCTAATCATGATTGTATCATTAGGAAATAGAATATAGTCATTAGATTTTCTTTTTGTTCATGATTTTTTATTTCATCTTACTGTTCACTGGTTATTAGGAAAATAAGGTAATGCGATTGTTCAACTGCTGTATTAACTTGAACAATATGAAAATCTAGTTTACTACATGACGGAAGATAATAACTTACTTGATGAAATTATTAAGTTAAAGTATTTGCATAACACAAAGTACGGCCATCATGAGGATTTTTAAAAATATTGACATTAGAGTTTTTCAAAAACGATCATCATTCTAAAAATATTTCAATGTTAAATTTTAAGCACTGAAATCTACGGTAAAATAGAAAATAATCTTTTAGAGATTAATTTTTTTCATCTAATACATATTAGTGAAAACAAGTTATGAGCCATGCTTTTGATCATTACTCATTGCAATTTGATATTCTAGTTTTTTTTTCTCCTTAAAATTTAGCCGAATGAATAATTGAGTTCATCGAAAACACAAGCACATTTATGAAAAGAAAAAAAAAAACTTTAAAATCAACTCTATTACAACAGAAATGTACCTCTATTAGTCATAATGTATAAAATTGGAAAGTTCCATGTAAAATGTGAAAAGAGAAGTCGTCATGAAAACAGATGCATATAGATATGCTTCTTCTAAAATTATCTATCTTAAAATAAATCAATCAAAGCTGACTTTTTTAAAAATAAAATAAAGCAATAATTGAGGATGTAAATGTGGACGGATCTATTCTCTTGAGTCTCCCACCCACACCCTCTTCCGAATTTCAGACAATTTGAACATTTCTGGACTTGGATTGATCTTTTGATGATAGAAGGACGATCTTAAATCAATTAATAGGCGAAATTATAGATCGAAATTCGTTTGTTTTATTTTTGAATAAATATTGGAGAATGAGTCGAAAATACACTATAACGATCATAACACTTCTTTCCAGCTTTATTATATGCTTAGCGAGTTTTGATTTTATTGACCTAATATCAGTTTAGATGATGTAGATCAGATAATATAGTTCACTTATAAGAGAAGAGAAATCTTAAAAATATATGTTGTTTTTTTAATTTTTAGATATCGTAGAAAACGTTGAAATTTCGGATAGTAAGATAAACATTCAACGTATATCAATTATAATATTATGAATAGTATTTTATCTAAGTAAATTTCTGTTTGTTTTGGAAAATATTCAAAAATTGATTTGGTTATTTTTCTTTCATTTAGTGAAAAAATGGAATTTGATAAGGTAAAATTAATTATATACATTGAAGAGTAGATAGAGTCAAGTGTGGGTGTGGGTGTGGGTGGGTGTGGGCATGGGTGTGGGTGTGGGGTGTGGGTGTGGGTGTGGGTGGCGGGGGGGGGGGGGGCGCGGGTGNTTTCTGGAGACCCTCTGGAGACGGGTTCCACATCTTTTTTCTGTTCTTGTTAAGCACTAGTGGATAGGGGAGTAAAAGTTGTACACAACATGAAAATTTAAGATTGCGACTAGGTTTCTGTTTGGGTGTCCGCCTGGAACATTTAGGGCGAATACCGTCAAAAACCATGGTTTTCCAGAATTTTTGACAATTTTCTAAGAATTTTCAATTTGAATAACTTTTTTGATTACATATTCAGGTTCAGCATGAAATTCTGCATTCGAATCACTATATAGGGTGGCTTTTTGATACTTCCTACGTTAGGAGGACGTTGAAATTGCCTGTGTCGAGACCAAGAAAATGAAGATAAATAGAAGACTACTCCTGCCTAAAACATGTTTGATACTTCTGGTATCAATATTCGTGATCAGCGGGGTGGATTACATATTATCAGGTGGGTTTGGGAAAAATTGGAAAAAAAAGTTTTCCAGAAGTCCTGTGGGGAACCTCAGGTGTAAAAAAAACTGACAGAGAGATTTCGCTAAACTAAGTGTCTTGGAATGCTCCCAAGTGTCCTCTGACATAGTTTCAATGTAAAAAATCCGAAAATTTTTTGGGCCCTGAAAGGATCTTATCCGCCCTCCTCCTTTTCTTGTTAGTTTTATTTTGAAAAATAATTCTTGGAGTCTTTTAAATACAGTCTGTATGCATGCCAAAATGTGCTCTATAAAACAGTATTCATATATATCAATCTTTAATTTTAATATCTTAATAATTATAACATTTACAAAAGAATAATAATATGCAAAAAATATGTTTATAAATTTTCTAAAGTGTTTTATTCGATAATAGAATGATTGAAAAATCATTCACCAGCAGGATTTAGTTATTTCTTAGTGTCGAAGAAGATATGCGACGAAGCCAGGAGCTTTAAAAAAATGATCGATATTTTTAAAGAATGGTAGATTTTTCACTTTGATTTAGAGGATCTTCATGTACAAGTCAACCATGCTTATTCATTCGAGCTATAAAACAAACTATCATGTTTATAGTAGACCTAAAAATTTTGTCTTTTGTTTTCATATGCGATGAGAGATAAATAAAACTTGCTTTGTTTTTGTCAAATTTCTGTTTGATAACACTACGAAATCAAATAAAAACAAACAATAATCAACTCAATACAACTTATCTTGTTTTCCTATATCAAAATATCTATCATATTTTTGTATGTGTATGCGAGAACAGGAATATATTTTTATTTTGTTTAGGGGAAGAAAAAACAAAAAATAATCTCCTTTTAAAAGTACTTCTTTGAGATACAAAATAGACATTTAGCAACAGAAAAAAACTATTTCATCTCCACATATATTCTATAGATAAACTTCATAGTATAATTTTTCAAGTGAATTCACGTCTAAAATATTTTGGTGCAATACATAATGGCATACCACATGCATTGTAACAGCATTTGTCAGCGCGTTTACAATCATTATCAACATCACATTCATGTCCGTCACATAAGTACCATTTCATATATTGTGCTGAGGATAGAGATACTGGACAGATGCCTGGTTTTGGTTCATTATCTTTCGGTACAATACAATGATAGCCACACGGTTCTTCTACACGAAAACAACATTTTAGATCTGGTGAGCATGTGTCGTTTTCTTTTGAACATGTTGATGTACAATTTTCCGGCAGTAGAATATATCCATAACCAGGACAAATTTTTTCACCAGCATTGATACTTGAAAAAATCATCAAAAATAATAATACAGCATATAGATACGAAGACATAATTTCTAAAATAAATAATAGAATATATAATATGTTATTGTTAATGGAAAATTGACGAAAAAGTATTAAAAAATGGAAGAATATAAATAAAAAAAATGCAAGTAAATATATGACAACAAGACACTATTCCCACCATCATGTTAATCTGTATATATTTTTTAATTTGATGTAGATGTCAAAAAGAGCTTGTTCTTGGACTTCAAATTGAGTTTACCAAGTATATATAGAGAAGTAAAGATAATATTGTGTATAACTCGATTTCTGTTTTGATATCATAAGTGTATGATAACACAGAATAGAAGAGGTAACAATGAAATCAGTGCAATACCTGTAACTGTAAAAAAATCGACACTTAAATCTTGTGAAAAGATAAGAACTCCTTATGTAGATAACTTTGAAGATTGCATCATGTTTCATTGTACAATCATCCACTTTATACAGTGGTATATGCGAGGATAATATCTACTGTGACTCAATAGCATAGAAAAAACCCAATAAACATGGTAACAGAGAAAGGAAAAAGTCAAGTAATAAGAAGAACAGAACAAAAACAACTGAATATATTATAAAAGAGAGAAAAGAAAGTCAATGGACTGTGACAGAAAGATGCAATGAGGCCGAAATAACATCGCGAAATATGTATTCATTAACCTATAACATGCCTATTGATAGTTTCAGATTTCAAGTTTATAATGATCTTGAATATTGATATCATAAGTCAGAAAAAAAAATGTTCCTTTCGAATGATCATATCAGTTAAATGAATGATAAATCATGTTTTTTATGTTTTTCAACTTATTTTATAACATTAAACAGACGTTTTTGAACAGAACGATTAGTAAATGAACGTGTTGATTTAACTCTCTTATATGCCCTCATTTGTATACTTCGCTGTTGTTCTGGGATTCACCTGGATCTACCATAGAAATAGCCAATGAAGTTTCATTAGTGGTTAAATAAAGATGTACAAGATCGAAAAAAACAAAAGATTGTTTGGAACCTTTTTCATGATGATATTGAAGGCAACTAAAAATATCTTAGATTGAATCATTTTATTCTAGAATAGTAGAAATATATGTATTTGTCTATAGATAAAAAGATAAGAAATTTTTCTCTTTAACTATCTTTATTTTTGTTTTTTTTTCATGATTAAAAAAGAGTGAAAACCTAGTTTCTTTATCACAATAATGATATCATTCATATTTAAGTTTATTTGTTGAATGCTATCTTGTTTAATCTTTTTTGTGAGACGCCTAACAAGGCATCATTTCGGTACTGTTTGCATTAGAAAGACAAAAAGAAAACAAACGATATATGATCCTCATAATACTGTTGTTGTCGTAGGGCTTATGCAGGTCTACAGCTGCATTTTTCCCCTATTAGACGTAGCTGTAATTTTTCATACGAATATTGTGGACCAACAAAAGACTAAAGATTAGAGAAGAGGACTAGTCCGAAACAGGAAATCCTAATGTAGTAGTACACGACAAAATTGTAAAGTGGGGTTCACTTCGACCCTACGATAACAAGGACGGGTTAAGAAGAACATTTCTAGAGGATAGATACTTAGGGCAATCCAAAAGTAGTGATGACAAAACAAAAATCGAAATACAGAAACAAGTAACTCGTACTTTGTCTTCAATCTTTTATCGACTTTCATGACACCATTTAGAACATATATCATCTGTCCAACGAAAATGAGCTTTGTTACTACAAACTAAACATAATTCATCATGAATATCTCTGCTTGAATATGAAGTGCATTGCATTCTTTCGTATAGAATCGAAAATTTTCCTTATTCATATAAAACAGAGATGAACTATGTTAGGGTTTAACCTTATTTTAGTTTTTAAAAATAAAATAAGAGCATGCTTATAGTGTACAATACAAACAAAACAAACAAGACATGCGTCTTTATATATGGATATAATTATACAGACGGGAAGACATTAAAAGAAACGAAAAAAAAAAAAGAATAGAGGCAAGAAGGGAAAGAACACAGAGCAAATCAAGAAGAGAATACTTATTGAAAATAATGTGATGTAATATAACCAGCATACATCAGAAGCAAACAGGTCTTATTGACATTTTATTATTATGATATCGGTTGAAGAATGAATGAATATCATAGAAAAATAAAGCATTGTTTTTACTATCAGACTGAATAGAGAGAAATTTTCTTTAAACTTTTTATAAGGACTGAAAATACCTCTGTCACTAGTTTTTGGATTATCTCAAATATGATATAAATATCACTATTAGCTATTACAATTCAAATTTATTTTTCTGTTATTCTAAACATTACTTATGTGAGTCTGAATTACAACATAAAACTGGTCTTGGACGATTTTGCATGACTATCATATTCTCTTGCTAGAAAAACAGTACGAAGAGAAATATTTTCATATAAATTTTGTTCTGATCAACGAATTCTGGCAGATTTTTTATATGTCATTCTTGTTCGAGCATCTCATTATAATGAAATAGACAAGACAACAACAAAAACACGGTTTAAATATCTCAATATCTTAACTGTTTTATCGTGTTTTTGACGACAAATAACACTGTTTTAACAGTTGAAATAGTTTCCGCGGTAACGTCTCTTAATCCTCGGATGGCGCTTACGTTTTATCACACGAAAGACTTTTGTGGATCCAGTAGGACCCACATGTAAGGGTGTGGGCTGTGGATGTGGTGTCGGGATGAGTGTCTTTTTTTAAACAACGCCCATACACCCTCACCAACGCCCACACCTTTATATCTATATTATCATCAGTACTGTTAGAATCTGATGAATCATCTTCTTTCGAAATATATTCATCAGTGGATATGTCATCGAATTCTGTTTCAGCAACTGAATAATCTGGGTCAGAATTCGACTCGTCATCCTCAGAAATTTTTTATCAAATTCATTACTACCATTCATCATACGAACCTCTCGAATTCTCTTTAGATTTGGTTTACTTGCCATTTTTTATTTAAAAAGATCAAAAAAGTATTAGAGTTTTCGTACTTCGAGAGCTCTTGAAGTTTTCAGACTTGATTTGTTTTCAAGGAAGAAAACCCGAGAACGAATATCATGACTAGAATGAAAACAATATTCGAATCACTATTGGAAGAGACTAATTAACGAATCATCTGGAAAATAAACTCTAGAAACGACAGATGGCAGATCCAACAAGAGTAAAAATCATCTGTATAACACGTAGATCGGTAGCGGATCCATGCGGACCCGCCCTTTAATTCTTTTTCTTTGAGACCTGTATGTATTACATGATATGGCTTCTATGTATCATAAGTAGACGAGCCATTAGAAAAAAGATCGCTCAGAAAAAAATAGATATTGTGATAGCAGTAAACGAAAAACAGTTTTGTGGGTCCGGCTGAACTCACAACAGCCATCCGAAGGTTAACGATTGATAAATGTTTCATTTAAACAATGAAGTATCAATGATTTATAAATATTAAACTCTCTTCCTGTTAATTAGTTAATCAATTATATTCAAATTGTAATTAAATTAATATTAACTTAACATTTCTTTATTGCTTGATAACTGTACGGAAAATTTCCCTCATTAGTTCATTTACTTTTATATTAAGATTAAGTTTACATTTTTATTATTTACCTATTTACCAATTGTTCTTTTGTCTAATAGCAAATCGGAAGATAAAATGCGTAGGTTTGATCGTCTAGCATTATTGTCTTGTCATTTCGCTTCACTAATGAAGAAAAAAAACAAAAAGACAAAAGAAAAATAGGTAGATAGGTAATTATATGAAAATAGTAAAAATGAAAACTTTATCGTAATATATAAGAAAATGAACTGATTAAAATGAATTTCTTCGCTCTGTTCTTAAACAATAAGATATCAAGCTAATATTCATTTAATTATTATTTAGATTTAAGTTGTATACTCCAAATAATTGATGAAGGGAATAGATTGATAACTAGATTTTAAATACTACAGTTAACACACGAGTTACTGACAAAAAATGACAAACAATGATTTATCTAACCAGCTTCTAATATGTAGAAAACTACAAGTGGAGTTACTATGGGTAGATAAATGTTTTTTTCGATTTTCATTAATAAATTTAAGTTTATTTGAATCAGATTCCAAAGTATCGAAGTGTATAGAAGATGTGATATAACTAGCAGCTATATCGATGTACTACGAAGTCCCATAATCGTAGTTGTGTTTTAATTCAATTACGAAATTGACTAAGCTACACCTATGCATGAGGATCATTATCTGTTTTTCTCTCTAGAGCGATGATATTTTTTTAAAGCTCATTCATCTTTTGATGATTTTAAATATCGTTTCTATTGAGCAGAAAACTAAACTGTTTCAAACGCCTCATTTGACACATATACTCGTGATAAACATTTTGACTGAGGTATATTTAATGGAATTCTGCTATGCTAATCGTTTACGAATGACTCTTATGGTTGTATTTCCATTTGTATCGTACATACTATGTCTATGTTCATAGTAATCTAGTGAATATCAAGCTATTATTTAATACAGAAATTCGTGATTAATAGCAATGTAGTAAGTAAGTATCCTATTCTTTCTCCCATTTTAAATGATTTTCTGCAGTAACGAACTTATCTAAATTGAACATCTTTAGTCTTGCATACAAGAACGATGTACATTGCATATAATTCATCTAACATTAATTCTCAATATAAGTTAGAAGTTAAGTAACCTGCTCAGTTAGACAACTTCTCTGTGAACGAAACAGAACGCAAATGATTTCAAAATGTGGATGGGTGATAAACTCTGTTTTCTGCCTGGATACTACAGCAAATTTCAAAACTTTAGTTGGTACTATCGCTGAGTTATTAGGCTTACAATGTGGGAAAAACTGTATTTTGGAGTGGGATGTACTTAAAACAAAAAAAGAAATTTTTTAAAAGATAACGAATGATCCACTTTGAAGAGCGTAAAACGTTCTATCGGAATATATGTTTATTGCTTGTATCCATATTTATCTAGGATGTTTTGTCCTCAACACTCTGTTACAGATACACTATCACTGTTATATGAAAGGACATTATATTTCACTGTACTTTCGAAGAAAAAAGAATTTTCTTTTTTTCTCTATGAAAGATAAACGCTTTTTTTCGCGAAAAAATCTTTATTCATATTTTAGAAGGGCATTTTGGAAATTGTTTCGTGAAAAGTTCGTTTGTTTTTGGTTAAATTTGTACCATAATTATGTTTTTTTAGAGTGATGCAACCAGTTACAAATGGAGTCGTCTATTTCTTTCTATTATGGAGAAATTTACAAAATACGATGACATTTTTTTTTCATCAAGTAACATTCTGTCCAGTATATTTTGTACTAGAAAATAGCCACATATCGGCTAATATTCGATGAAATGTTCGGAAACATGTTTATATAATTCAGGTAGAAATTATAATAAAATTGATCACTCAGGAATTGTTAAGACTTTCTTTTATTTCTTCGTGCTAATTTTACTAAAGATTTGCAATTCATTCATGTATTGAAAACAATTTCGAATTGAAGCCCAGAACTCTTTATACAATATGTAGAAAAAAACTAAATCATTTCGTGAGATGTCTAAAGCCGAGATACAAAAGTGTTCATTGATAAACTTTCAATTTGTAGAAAAACCTTTTCTTATTATGCATGATTTTTTTTTCTAACATTGGATCAAATAGATTTCATAATGTGTTGCATTCATTCGAATTCATCGTTATATAACATTATACAAAAAAAAACATGAAGAAAAAACTTTTATTTCGTTTATATTTTACATCTTTACGATAAATAATGTGACAGAATTTTATTCTATTTATTTCTATGTATTCAAAATGCTGTCAAGGTTATATAAAAAAAAATATGAAGAAAAATAAACGATTTCATTGATTAGGTTTGTTTTTCTTTCGAATAGTAACAAAAACAAATGATTAATAGACGCGATAAACAATCTTAGGATATATTTGTTATTATTATATCCATACAAAAGAAACTTACTCGTAAATATTTTGCAGTACATCAAAAGACAAGGCATTACATGAAAATATAAAACCAAAATCTATACAACACAGGAATCCTTTATATACTTGCCAATGCAAACTTAAATAAAATTATATTGTTATATCGGATAACTAAAGCAAAGTCTTTCAAAATACAAAGATTGCTATTAATTGTCTCTGAGAACATCACATGAATAAACATGTGTGAGGTCAAATATTTTTGCTTTCGGTCTAGGTCACCTTTTCTCCATCCGGTTCTAATCCTAAGGTCGATGGAAACAAAACTATTTTACAATTTGTTTGTATCATATAGAAAACAATTCTTCAATACTCATTTTTCTCATTTACTCGACGACTAGCACTTTTTCAGATAATCTCTCTTGAGTTATGTGCTAATCTATATGATTTATAAGATAATACGCTTGAAACCATGGAATATTTACGTATAATCTTTAATTCTGATCTCGATGTTGGCCACTGGAATCCAGGCCGGAACTAAAATCAGCTCTGGACATCTCTACATATGTACTAGAGCAGTTACTAAGCTTTCATTTATTTACTTTTTTTTTCTTACACGACATGTGTTAATCATTTGAATAGATTCTAATTATCATATCATTTATTTTTATGCTATTGATATCACCATCTCTAAATTATACTTAGGGTTATAAATAAATAATTTATATATTGATGAGATAATCCATATTAAATAAAGATCATGTAAAAGTTCAAAAAATATACTTTCAATCTTGTCTTAATGTTTACTGAAATATTCATCCATAATTTTAAAATTCTTTATTCATAAAGATAAAAAAAAAGTCATACAAAAACATAACGACATTTTCGACCTTTTCGAATCTCTTATTTTAAACATTTTATAATAATGAAATATTCTTTCACTACAAGGTCACAATCTATTATTATAACAAAAGAAAAGATATTTCAACCTTTAATAATATTATATTTAGATCTCATTTTTTTCAATGTACAAATTTTAATTAATAAATCGAGTATTACTTTTTTCTTTGATCGTTCTAAACAAAGAATAAAAACAACGAAAAATCTCGATTACATAGTACATATTATAATTGATGTGGTACAAAAGAGAACAAACATGCACAGTATAAAAAAATAGTGAGACACACAAAAGCGTATAATTGAAAAATTACACAGAGAGAGAGAGACGGAAAGAGACAGACAGAAATATCAAACTCTATACATATAAAAGAAAAAAGAAAACAAAAGATTTGAGTAAAATCTAGCACCATCACTACCACTGTTAAAGTTAACCAGTTCAATTTTATAAATCTATGAATTTCGACGAGATGTATGATGTTGATATGATTTATTTAAATAATGTTTTGCTGAAACAAAATAATCTCAATATATTTTTAAATTCAAAATAAAAAGCGAAGCAAAAAGAAACGTAAACAAAAAATGAAAGCCGAGCAAATATTTCCATTAGCTCACCCGTTTTCTTGATAATTATAAATCTTTAAATTGAAAAAAAAAGAAATCATTGTGATACACACACATACACACACATATGTGAATCAATGTTGATCATTCATAGGAACTAAATCAAAGTTAAATTAACTAACCTGCAACTTGACGACTTTTTTCTTTTGCTTCTTCAGCTAGTGCTGATTGTAAATTAAGAGCCTAAATATAATCAATCAATTATTATATTAAAAATCAAGATCAGTGAAATGTCGAGAATGATATGAATACTAATCAGATCTGTAGAACAGATCGGGATACAGTTATGCATTCAGATGGAGATTAGGTGAAAGAAATGAAAGTGAACTTTTTATCAATTCAAATACTGGTAAATATACTTCAAGACATATTGTGTACTGCTGGTATAAACATGTTTTTTACTAATGCCAAACAGAACTGCTAAGAGATTACTGTTTTCGGCCTGACCAGACCATGAGGAATTACTTGGAGTGTAACTTGTCCTGGCCTGTAGGCTTTTGAGAGAACAGAATAGACTTATTGAATGTTTTCACTAAATTTATGAATGCAACTTTACAATATGTGTGAGAAATTCTTCGTTTTTTCTCACACTGGCCTTGATCACATATTTAGTTCTTCTCAAGTAAGATGATGAAATTCCAAACTTTTTCACTAAATAGAGAATCAAAAGAGACAGAACTGGGTAAAACTGAAAACATTACTAAAGGCGGTCAGAAACATACGCTTCTTGTGTTCGTTTAATGAATGATATCAAGTTTAATTGCATTATTACTCAGCTCCATTCCTGTTGTCTATTCATTCTTCTTGTCTATTGAGACACATTCTAACTCAATTATAACTCTACGTGAAAATGCAAATAAAAGCAATCTTTAAAAAATATCATCTATCATCAAGAATAAACGTAGAATATTGAGTTGACTTAAACTGCAACAATGACATATTGGGAATCAGTGCGCGAAACTATATCGAATTATATATCACACAACGTATTTTTGAGTAATATCCAATCACTTTCGAGCAAAATAAACCCGTTCTGCGAGAACGAAAGTTATATGTTCGTCTGCAATGCGAAAAATATACACGGTTCAGGAGTTTCCCAAATGAATGATCCTTCCAATCGTGTAGAATTTGCGTTTTTCTCTAACAGAACTTCAGCATTTTATTTCTTTTGTACTCATCAATGCCAAAAAACAAAACACTCAACGTTAGCCAAAATCTTCTAATCCAGTCTATTGAGTCATCGGACCAACTCTTCAATCATGGCGATCTTGAGGGCTGATAACTTATGTCACTTCCTAAATCTAACTAAGTCTTAGTTTCAAGTTCCATGAAATGATGTATTTATTAATAACATACTTTTTCACGTTCTCTTTCTATTCGTCGTTGACTATGGAATGAATGAACATCTCCATCATTAAAATCATGTTCATTCATATCTGGCATACTAATTATGGGAAAAATAAAATAAAACAAAACAAATAATTTTAAATCTTCTTTTGTTTTTCTTTTACCTTTGTTTTGAAAGCATTTTTCGTACTTCTTCTTTTTTCTTCATTTTTGCTAAACGTTCATGTGGTGTTAACATCTGATCATCGTTATCAAAATCAACTAATCGATCAGGTATATCAACTTTATCTGGTTTAAATATCTTATTTTAAAAGAAAAACATCTTTATTAATAATTTAAATGATTCATTTTTATTCATACTTCTTTATCAATTGTATCAATATCAAAATCTTTTTTAGTTTCAATCGTTGTACGCGTATGTGGATATGGTTTAAGGATACTCTAAATTTAAAAACATAAGAAGAAAAAAAACGTAAAATATTTTTTTGTTTGTTTTCATCCTAAAGATATTTACATTTGGTATAATTCCATTTTCACGTCTAACAGATTTAACTGTTGCAATACGTGTTGTTGTTGTATTATTATTACTATTATTTGTATTTAAGTGATTATGGTTTCTATTTGATGACCATTTTGTTGATGTTCGTAATCTATCACGATCCTTCATAAATGAAGTAAAAGAAAAAAAAAAGATTTTTCTGTTTGTTTTTAAATAATTATAACTTACGAAATCATCTGTTGATGGACCACGAACTGGTTCTGATGAATCTATATAACGAGTCATTGATATGGACCTTGTTTCTAAAAATATTCTGTGTGTGTATGTGTTTTTATGAATATTTATATGTACTTGTTGGACTTGGACTTCGACGATACCATTCATGATTTTCATTTACATAATTATGATTACGATAATTCGGACTAGTACCTAAATGAAATATGAAATGTAATACAAAAAAAATGAATCAATCTGACATATTTACTTCTATGATACTGTTGGTTGGTAGGTGTATGCACACTTAACGGACGTGAATGATAACGTGATGAACGCTGATATTCATCCTAAATATTTATTATGTGAAAATTAATTGAAAATAATTGAAATTTTTTAATACTTTTGTTCGTTCAAATTGATTTCTTGTTTTCATTGTATCGATATCAGTTTCATTATATGAACGCCAATTATTACGATTTTGTGGTATTACTATTCCTAATTATATTAATTATTTTCAATAGAAAAAAAACTTTAATATAAAAGTTTTTTGTTTCTTTTTTACCATCATCAAGTAATGGAATTGTATTCATATAAGATAATATATATTTTTCTAATGAACGTAAATTTGCAACTAATTCTGTTAATTGCTATTTTAATAATAAATATAAGTTTTAATGTTATAAAAAATAAAATTAATTCGTTTTTATCTTACTTGGCTAACATGTGATACATAACCATCAGTTGTAGTTATTTGTTCACGTAATAATGGTAAAATATTTTCTACTCGACTTTGTTCATTTGTAGAATATATTTGACGATTCCATTGAAGTAATGACGTAAAATCATGTAATAATGACTAATATTAGACAAAAAAAGCTGTTAGCATGGTTTACTTTATCTATTTTGGAACACATTTCTTCACAAGCTTTTTACTTAGTCTTCCAGATATGCAATAAGAAAGTAAGAACAAGAACTTTCTTGACACATACGGTCTGTGACGCGGGAGTGGTGCTATAATGGAAAGTCCCCCAATGATAAATCATTTTTAAATCAAGACTATATGCATTATATAGAGATAAATGAGCTAGGGATTTCTAATTTCGACTCGAAACTTTCTACAAAGATAGGTCTTAACAAGAATAGTTTCAGATGTTTTGATTTACTTCTATCCCGAAAGAAGAACACCGAGTCTGCTGATGTAAAAGATACTCTTTTGCCTTAGCTGTACCTTAAGATAGGAACAACATAAAAATCTGAAACTTTCACAAAAAACTATTCACATTAGGGTTTATCTCTGTACAAAATTTCAACTTGAAAATCGGTTTTTCTGTCATCACGATATTCATTAAAAGATTATCTTAGAAGTGCAGTATCTCTGCATTAATAACCTAAGGGTACGAACTCTTTTCAGGATATTCACAGTTCATTTCTACTCTTCATAATGCAAATAATCTCAACCCAATAGCAATTTATCAGTCCGAATATTTCTCTCATAAGGCGTCTGTCATGGTCTAAAGAGGTCCAAATGTTTACCGTTACACTTCAACACTTCTTTTAGATCATGCTTCACAAAAGAATAAAAAAACGAATTTCTTTTAATAACATACCTGATGTTGAAGTAATGTTGATAATTCATCTTGAAGTTGAACAGCTAATATAAAAAGTTTAAATAAATTATTTGAAATAAAATTTCGAATTTACCTAATTTATCTTCATGTAATACATGATCGATATCATTCTATAGAAAGAAAAAAACAAAGTCAAATAATTACAAAACATAGAAAAAATTATTTACAAGAATAGATAAGTGAGTATCGCTAAGATCTTTACGTGAGTTTAATGTTTGAATTAAATTAAGTAAAGTTGAACGACGTTGTAGAAATGTTGTCTAATCATATATATGGAATAATAAGTTTTATTTTAAATGTTTTTTTTTAATTTTCTACAAACCTCACTTTTTACTATTGACCATTCATGAGAAGAAATATCTTTAAGTAAATGTTGAAGAACAACAATCTATAAAACATAAAGAAAAAACTTTGTTTTCGTTTTTTCTTATATAAACAATAGAGAATATTGAATACTTTTCGATCCCATATAGGTTTTGAACGTTGTAATTGTTCAGCAATTTTTCGACAATGATGAATAAATACCGATTGTTGTGCTGGTGAACTAAACGTAATAGAAAAAACAAAAACCAATAAAAATAATCTATAAAAAAAAGAACATAATACTTGTTTCTTAAAAATACATTTCCACCATATAATTGATCTGTAATTTTTTCATAAAATGTTTGTAAATGATAAAGTAATTCAATATATCTTTTAATAACTTTTGATAATTTCACTATTGGTTCATACTAATTCATCATATTAAAAACAAAAACAAAGTTATTTATTTAAATTTACATTAAAGAATTTCTTCTATTACATGATCATGTTCAAAACGTTGACTACCACTCATGTTTGACATAGCAGATATCGGTCGAGTTGATATAGCTGAAAGATAATTTTATGTTTTTTTTTGTTTAATTATTTTAATCAAATTTTTTTCAATCCTTACGCATTTGACGATTTGGTGATTGAGAAGTATTGAACTAAAAGGGAGAATGAAATGTATATCATAGGAAAAAAAAACAATTAATACAGAGATCAATATTGACCAGATGACCCTCATATATGTATTTATACTGATCATCAACTTCAATACAAATTAGTATACATATTCATTTGAAAAAAAAAGGAGATGAAGAGAAATGATACCCAGTTTTCTTCTCATTACACATACAAATGTTTAGAACGATGTCCCGATCTGATTAAACATACAAAGAACATGATCTCATTTTTCTTGTGACCCAGAAAAGTATAAAGAGAAATGAATAAAGACATATATATATACGTTAATCATCAAGAAAGAGAGAGAGAGAGAGAGAGAAAGAAAAACTTACTCCGCCTCGTTTACTACTCATTCGCGGTGATTGAACCCAGCCAGTATTTGATGAAGGTGGACGAGTTATCAGACTATTTCCAATACGATGATCTCTATAAGAAAAAAATACACGATTGAAATATTGTTCAGATTGTTAACAATGAATATGTTCACTCTTAAATCATTATGTTATCTTGACTCGTTTTTTTTTTATTATTATTATTTTAAATATGTAATAAATCAAATTAAATTTTATTTGAAACAAACCTTTCTAACATACGATTTTGCCAAGCCATCAATTCATGTTCTGTATATGTTCGATGATGACTATTTGGACTTGTTCGAGGTCGTTCATGGTATTGATATTGATGATAAGATTGTGTAAGATGAGGAGTAGGAAGAGAAGGAGAAGAAGATGTATTAGTTGTTGGTGTAGTAAAATCACCAATAGATTTTGATCGTCGACGTAATATTGATCGTGTTGATGATTGTCGAGATCGAGTTGATGGTGGCATATATTGCTGAGCAGGTGATTCATCAGATGGATAATAATCAGATTGTACAACACGACTTGGCCCAAGAACGAGACGATCAACAACAGTAAATTCGTTTCCGTCACGATGTCTAGTCAATGTAGGTGTGCGTAATTTAAAACGTTGAAGAGGAGGAGGTGATCTATTTACAAGACGTTCGTTAAAATCTTCTATCGGTTCATCTAATCGTCTTGGTATCCTCGTAATTGTACGATGATCATTGTTGTTATCATTATTGTTTGATGTAAATGATGATGACGGTATATGTCCGTTTGTTGAACGATTAACGTCAAAGCCCCATGAACCCATTGTTGTTGACGATGGTTGATGAATAACACCATTACTAACATTCAATGGATATGGTGGTGATGACGAACGTGGACGATACCAACGACTATCTTCAATATCCTCCTCCTCTTCATAGGAACCTAAATATCGATTTTGATCATTTAAAGTTGTTGTTGTTGTTGTTGTTGTTGCAACAGGCATTAATGGTTTATATGATCTATAGAATAGTCAAAAATTGAAAAAGAAAAAAATAATAATAATCGTTTAATGTTATGTTTCAAAAACAAAAAGAAAATTGATTTATTCTTTTTCAATATTATTCGAGTATACCTTGTTTCTGTCATTTTTTATGATTAAATAAGAATATAAAATTCTTTTCGTATTTGTCTTGATGTTGCGTCGTTATCGACATTAAATATTGAAGAGTAAATTTTCATATTCGAATGAATGAATGAATAAAACAGATTGACTACAGAGAAGGGTGAGACGACGATGGCTGTGGTGCAGCTACCGTTTATACCGAACGGAAGAACAGAGCAATAGGACGGTATAGTCAGAAAAAAAATTGCGAAAAAAAAAAGAGAAAAGAGAACTTCAGTTCTATATTCGATTACACAAATTGACACATAGACAAAGCAGTAGTATATAGGCTGCTGTCTCTCTCTCTCCCCCTCTCTCCCTATGTTCCTTTATTTCTCGTACGCTCACGTACTGAATGAAACTGAATTTGAATGAAGAAAGAGACCGAACGCAAATGTACATAAATAGAACTATGTATGCACTGACTGACTATCGTCTCAATATTGCATCACAAGAGTCTATTATAGAATAAATAATTGAATGACTGAAGAAAGGAGACGTTCAAAACTCGTCATTATTATGATTATTATCATCATCGTTCTTCGACTTGTTTTCAAACTTTACAAGGCTATATCACTCAGTAAGCAGGTCATTTTCACTCATAGACATACATATATATACATATACAAATCGATAATTGATGATTGACGAGCTCGTTCACTTATTTTCATATACGACACTTTAAAAGCTGTCAAAAAAAAGTATAGAGGATACGGAGGCGTAGAGGTGTCGGCGACAAGAGTAATAGTATGTAATAAGCGTTCGTCTTTTTTTTCGTTTTTTTCTCTCAAACATGAGGCTTGCTTGTCATCTAATTAAAAGTATTGTAAACTGAAGACGAAAAAAAAAAAACAGAGACACAAGAAAAAAAAAAGAAACTAAAAAGAGCAATATGCACATGTGTGATAGAAATAAAGTTTCACATGGGAGTGATGATGATGATCTATTGCATAAAAAAAAAGATCATCTAATACGCAGCATGCATGATAGTAATGGCAATGTTGACTCAAATCTTAATCGGACCTCAGACACTTCCTATGATCATATAGGTCATCTAAACGCGTGCGTATATATATATATACATATATATTCAGTCACTGCTGTGATAGTTAAACTAGAGACACTAATCTTAAACAAGGTCGATGTAACAACATGTATGAAATAACAAGGGCACATGGATATGTATTAGAAAAAGAAATGCACGAAGTCCTCAATCAATAAAACTTACTTGACACATAAAGCTTGTCTTAAATTTTTCATTTTCTTTGATGATGAGAGTACTTGTAGTTGTACCTAACATATAAACTCCTATTCCGTTATCTACTTCTCCTTTCTCTTTTATACTTGCCGTTATAATGACTCTTAACATTACTACTATCTTGCTATTACTCGCCAGTCAATGTAGATGGATGGCATTCAATGTTCTTTTTGTCTTGACCTATGCACTCTTATTGCATCTCAAAAAAAAAAAAAAAAAAAAAATAGAAATAAATCCTCTTTTGCGCTCAGTCGAAACTGTGGTAGCTCCCTTCTAACAGCTCATATTTCTCCAACTGTCTTATCGATATTAAAAGGTATGTATATGAACAAAGAAAAAACAAATTTTCTTCTTCTCTTCTTCTTTATATTACTTTGACTAGCGTTACTATTATTTTAAAGTAAACTCCTCACTATGCATTATATACATCAAAGCATACAACATAACATGAACATGAGACAGTACGTTCATCCATCCATCCATCGATCTATATGAAAAAAAAATTACAAAAACACTGTTGAATGCTTTTCAATGTAGAGACTCATGTGCACGCGTCCGTCGTCACCGCCGGTACACAATTGAAAATTGATAATATTAGATGGCTGCACTAAAGAATACCGAGTAGACATTATGTGAAGAGCAACTGTATGTGAATATGTATATATGCGACTACAATCATTCATGGAGCAGCATAAACAGTGCTTCACGTCGCAATTGAGATGCAAATTGCCTTTTTTTTGTGGTTAGTTTTTTTTCTTGATCGTTGTTAATCAGCTTCGTTTACTAGATGTAAATGAATAAAAACGGAGGGAAAGAGAGACAGAGGGAAAAGAGAAACAGAACTGCTCTCTTTTAAAATGACGTTTGTTTTTTTTTTTTTGAATAAAATTTCCCTTACTTATGTAGTGATCTTGAATTGTTAATATTCATCGAGTCATTATAATCTGATTCACTGTCTGTATCAATTGGATGCAAATCAGTAGCAAAATTAGGTCTAATAATTGATGGATATTGAAAGAGTATATATAAATATATAAGATTATATTTACTCAACAAGAAGATCGTTAGCAATTGAAGCTGAAAGACGTAAAGCATTAATCCATTGTGTCATTAATTGTTTACTCTCAGCTGAAAAGTAAATTGGTTTTTCATTTGTTGAATTTGAATCATAGATCTAAACAATAAAAAAAAAAAAAGACAATTTTTTTTTCAATTTTTAAGACAATAAGGTTTTTTGGTTACTTTAAAAGTATATCCTTTATGTGATATTGAATCAATTGGATTTGTAATTGATACACGATAATTTTTAATATTAATTGTATTTTCAAGACGTTTATAACGTGAATCTTTCGAAAGAAGAAGAAAATGGTTTACAATTTTTTTGTTTTAGTAATAATGTATAAAATAAATATATAAACAAAGAAAAATTTTTTTTTTTGTTTTACCTTGATATATAGACAATTGTTGATCTTGTAAATGAAGCCATCGTTTTTTCCAATGTTTGAAGGTTTTATTGGCATAATAAATATGTAAAATACCTGATCTTTCCACAAGATTTGTCCTTGAAAAGATTTTAAAAAAGAAAAGAAAGTGCTTATTGTTTAAATTATCAATTAGAAAACAAAACAAAAAGTTTCAAAATTCTTTTTTTTTTTTCTATCTCACTCATTTAATTGTAAATAATACATCTTATTGATATTGATCAAAACATAAACATTCTCCTCCTTCAATCATTTATAATCTTCATCTTATTGAAATCATTGAAAAAGTCATCAAGTAAAAAGAAAAAAAAACTGACGAAGAAGAACAATAATTTGATCTATTCCTCTCTATCTATCAATCGACCTTGTCCATATATATGTATTGATTAAAAAAAAAAGAATATAAAAAAAAAAAAGAAAGGGCGTACGGGAAAAGACATTTTACAAATAAACCTAGACTATATACTGCCCGATCATCATCATCAACTCAAGATAAGAACATGTGCATACACATGTTTGTCTATCTACGTAGTTCATTTGTCGGACAGTCAAACAAGCATTTAATATACACTACCTGTTACTAGTCATTATCGATGTTGCAAATCTATTTAAATATTATTGACAGCTGTTCTTGTCTTCATGTGCAGTACATATAAATAGAATATCAAATTGAAAAAAATCATCATTAACTACTGTCGTTTTTTTTTCGTAACGATCAAAACTGTACAGAGAGAAAAAAAAGAATTTTTTTCTTTTTTCTCTTGATTTTGAATTATGATTGTGTATGCAAAAGAACAGAATGCACCAGTCAGTTATGCCGGAAAAAAATGAATCAGATCACACCTTGCTTGCATAAGTAAATAAGCAACGTATATAGTACTTGTCATAAAGCCGCAGGCACACGTGCTCATAAACCGATTGAATCACATATACTTGCCAGTTTATGAGATGCACTTTTTGATTCTTTTTCGAAATCATCTTTTAAGATAAACTTACATATAAGTGAAGTGAGGACATATAGATATAGTTTATGTTTGTAACATCAAGAATATGTGTTATACAAGATCAATGAGAAAAAAAGAAAATACATTTCACACAGCAAAAAAAGAGAAGAAGAAAAATACACATACATTTATAGTATGCATATATATAATTCTATACACTATATATTTTTCTTTGCTTGTATATAATAACATACAGCAAAACAAACAATATTATTTAATTTTTTTTATTTTTCGTTGTTAATCTTTCTCTATCTATAAGATATATATGTATATCTACACATTGTATTGTTGTAAACAAACAAAAACACATAGCCGAAACAAAAAAGAAAAAGAAAATATTTATATATATTCTGTTTGTTTATTTAACTTTAATCATGATGAAATTTTTTCTTTTGTTGTTGTTGTACGACGATTTGTTTTAGGTGATGGCGATGATGATGATGAGGATGATGAACGTAATTGAGGTTTTTCATATGGAAAATTTATACGTGATCGATTTGAATTATTTGTTGAAGTCTTTCCAATGCTATTACCATTAACTGTTGATGAATCTAAATTAGACAAAAAAAATAACAATACATTTATATATTTTTAATTCTGTTAATTATAAATTCTTTTAGCTAATTTTTTTCTTATAGTAAAAGAATTTCGATTTAGTCATTAATTAATATTGATTAACAACTAATGCATCACGAAAGATTATAGTCTAATCAGGATTAAAATAAATCCAAATATTTTATAGGAATAAATGATTATGTATGTTCATTTAAATAGTCTTTCTCTCGTTTTTTTTTTTGTTTGTTTAAGTTGCAAATATTGTCCTTGTGGATAGATGAATGGTACCATATTGGATAATCAACAATTCAATATATTCTTTTTTTTTCTCTTTATTATAATGATAAAACTGATGCAGTTCGAAAATGATTCCGATTTTTGTTAAGATGAAAAAGTGTTTATTTAATATACAGTTTGACTAATAAATGTGAATGATAAAATGATTATATGAGTGTACAAAAAGAAACAATTATATGATTATACATCTCATCGATATGATATTTAAATATGACATTGGTCTAGTTGAATGTTCATATAAGTTGAGTGATTGAAAATAATTTCTATCGAGGTCTAGAGCTTATAAAACACTTTACCTGATGGTTTTTTTTTATTGAGTGGCATTTTTTTTGTCGTTACAAACTGTAATGTTACATTCTTTCTTTTTTATAACTAAAATTAAGATTATCTTGTATGCGGTCTTTGAAGGATTTGATTTTTTTTTTGTAAAATAAGAATTCTTTGAAATTAACTTTAACGAGTTTTGTTTACAATTTAAGATTTACACGAATGAGACGAACTATGATTTAAAAGAAATGTTTAAATACGAGAGAAATATTTGTTTGTTCATTTGAACTTGAAGACCAATCATAAAGGATGTTTAAGAATATAGGGTTTTTTATTATTGTATTTTGAACAGTAAATCATTAACTAATGAGAACTTACTTGGATGTTCTCTTTCAATTTCAATGATTTTTTTGACTACAGATACTACATAGTATTTCAATAAAAACTCTAAAAAGATTTGAGTTCGTATTGATATTTGAATAGGTTATCGAATTTTTAATATGTCTATTTTTGTAGAGATCCTAGATTTTCGAAAAACTCGTATTTCGAATTTTTGATCTGAAACTTTGCATATATCTATAGTCAAGAAAATCATTGAAATCGAAAGGACGTATTTGAGAAGGTTTCTTTATCAGTGAATGAAAAAAAAACAAGAGTAAATTTCATTAATATCGAAAACTAGAAATAGCTATATCCAGCGTGAAACGCCGAGAAGGCAGTGCTCTTTCAAAGATCGAGTTGACCGTCTCGAAGTTTGTGAGTATTGTATTACTTACTGTCATTGTACTCCCAAAAACAGATGTTCATCGTTACAAACTTTTAAATTATCCGTCTCCGAAAAATGATAAGCTAAATAAAACATTGATTCCGATCTGTCCTTGTTTCGATGCATGCTTAGCAATAGTGAATAACAAAACGTAGAATAGTTATTGAATGCAAAAATCGATTGTATCATCATGAACCAAAAAAAAGAAACTGATATTTCCATCTATCTCTCTGAAAACTATTCAATTTTTTGTTATTACATAATATATCTACATAATATTCTTTATGAATATTGTATTGTAAAAGAAGACATTTGTAAACATAAACAATATAATTGATTGTTTTGTTTTACGTGTATTATTAATTAGAAAATAATTTCGTTATATAAAATGAAATCCTTTATGTTTACTTACTTGATTTAGTTTCACCGTTGCTAGTTTGATGTTTACGTTTTTTTATAGTTGGTAAAGTTCGTTTTTTTTTCGTTGATTTATCATCTTCATTATCTCGACTTGTTCGTTTTTGTTTAATAGATTTTGATGGTGTTGTTACAATAGTTATACTCGATGCTGTTGTATTCATATTTGTATCAGTTGAATTATTTATATTTGTACGTTTAGTAGTTGGTGTCATTGTATCATTACTAACTGTTGTTATTGTTATTGGTTTAAGTTTTATTTTAAAATCTTTAGGTAAATATGAAAAATGATTATAACGTGTTTTTTTAAAATACACATCTGGTAATGGAACATTTGAACTAGCACGACATATCATTAATGATGATGCACGTTGGGAAAGTATAACATAAGCTAAATCAACAAGTACATGTAATTTTTTTAATGCATCTTTTCTTTCAGCTTTTTCTTCTTTATCTGGTGATATTGTTGCATCTTCAGATGATTTTATTGAACGTAATAAACCTTTATAAAATAAACCAACTGTTGTATCACAACGTAATAATAAAGCATCTAAGAGAAAAAGAATATAATCTGTCATTGTATGTAACATTTCAATATCATCATATAAGATAAATGCTGGTGATTTTGATAGAAAATAAAGAAAATATGTTAAAGAATATTCAGGATATAATGTATAATCAATTGGTTTTTCATCTATTGTTGATGAACTATTATTATCATCATCATTATTATTATTATTATCTTCGTCATCGTCATCATCATCATCATCATCATCAAAACCATTTGTTTTTTTATGACCATTTGTTATCGAAGTTGTTTTATATGATAATTGAAGTTTAATATGTTCACGACGTGTATCAATTATTTGTAACATTGAACGACGAATTTGTTCACGATGTTCACGTTCAGGTTCTTTAGCAGCAAACGCTAATAAAGCAAGTAATTCAATAGGACATACAGGATCACGTAATTGTTCAGCTAATTTACGATATGTTCGTTGACGAATAGTTGATGATGGATCCTAATATATATATATAAACAAAAAACATGAAGTAAATAAATAAATAATGTTAAAATATACTTACACGAAGTAATGTCATTATCATAAGAAAATCATCAGGTTTTATACGTGTATAAAAATATGGATGACAAATTAATTTTAATAAACATGATAAACCACAAAGACGAATATAAATTATTTCACTTTCACTAAGAAAAATAATAAGTAAAACAATCAAAATTAATTATATTATTTCAATATTAGTAATATATAAAGAAGATAAAGAACAAAAAAAAAATACACTTTTGTAAATTTTTTCTATTACAGTAATGTTTTGTCGAGCATAATAGAAGTCTGAAAAGCGACATTATTTCAGAAATCGGATTGATTATTTGAAATATATAATCGAGACAAGGAACCGATGACCGGTCTATCTTATTTATTTTCATGCTTTTATAAAACACGATCTAAAAGGAGTGTTGAAGCATAGAAGTAGAAATTTTGTAATTACCAACAACAGCTACATTATGTTTCACATTTACATTCCACACTGATTTCGCTAGCAAGTTTGATCATTTAAAGTTACTCAAAAACTTTAACTAATCTTAAGGTTATCTATAAACATTAGCTAATGAAATCTTGTTAGAAGTTAACCATACCAAATAGACTGTAGTTAGATATGGAAAAAACTCCAAAGGATAAATCCTCTTAGGACTTCTGTCTAGAGTTATAGACATTTTACTGAAATTTTAGCTTCTAACTTGGCATATATCGACAGGATCAGATGGCGATATTCCGAAATGAGTTTTTTCTTATACATAGGTCTATTTGTATGTGAAATCTTCGAAGCATTTTACTAACAAATAGATTTATATGCGAGCAAAATCTCAGGTCGAAATTCCTTCATTCGACATGTTAGTATATATCAAGCCAGAAGTTGAAATTCTTGGATCTCTGAAAAAAGGCCTAAGAGAACTTATCCTTTGCAGTTTTTCTCGTCTCAATAGAATCTCCTTTATGCACAGAGTTCAATTTCAAAAGCGATTAATCAACTGAAAACGTTCTCTCATCAGAATGACTCTACGTCGAATGCGGTCATCTCCACACAAGTATCTATTCGAACTCAAAAAATCACTCCTGTGAAACAGAAAAGCGCATTAGAATTCTCAATAGAGTATACTCATATGTGCAAACTATAAATCATGTAGAAATAATTATTGCTCTAAAGTGATGACAAAATTAAAGTTCTTTTGTTTATCCATCAAAATATGATAATTAACTTAATGAGTTTATATAAGTCTTAAAATTTTGCTTGATACAGAAGATATATGCATTTTTGAGATTTCTGTACAATGCCTGATGCATTTTTTTTATATGATATAAAATAAACATCTTACAAAAGAAATTATTTTTCTTTTTAGAGAAAATCTTATTGTTATATAAAAATGTCTAAATAAATTTTTCAATTACCTCATTTCACCTGTAAAATCTTGATCTTTTTCAATAGATTTTCGTATTAGTTTATATGTAACAGTAAATAAGCCAGCTGAATTTTCACGTAAACCTAATACTGCACGAGTCAATGCTTTAACTAATTCACGCTATTATTAAAACAAAACAAACTTTCAATATATAATTATTTAATTTATATAAATTTACTTTCACACGAGTATCAGCACCAATTTCTGGATCTGCATGAGGTTCATCAGCTAATAAAGTAAAATGTCCATGTAAAAATGAACTTGTCATATTTTCTTCCATATCATTATCATTTATTGGTCGTTTATCACTAATATATTTCGATATATTATTAAGTATTCGTTTACCAATATCACCAAGTGCTGATGGAGATATTTTTAACATATGACCAAGTAAAACAAGTCGAGTTATAAACTGATCACTATCAAATTGATCATATTGTGTGTCCTAAAATGAATTAAAAATAATAAAAGAAAAATATTCAGATAATTCTTTATTTTATAATACATCAATCATTTTTTTAAGTATATCATCTTTTTCATTTGGATGCAGGGCACACATACAATAAAGTGTACGTTTTGCAATTGGTGGATGAAGGGTTAAATAAGTTGAAAGTTCAGAATCAAGAAGACTATAAATATAAAATTTAATACGAAACAGAAATATTTCATTTCTACATACGTTAACATGTTACTTTGATTTGATGTAATAATTAATGGTGCACATGCTTCGATTGTACGTAAAAGTATAGGAGCTGATAATAGGAAAAAAAAAAGAATATAAGGTTTTGTTGAAAATGATAGATATACAAACCTAATTCATATACATGTTGTTTTAATAGATCACAAAGAAATCCAAGTGATTCCGGAGAATTGAAAATAAATGGATGTTGAATAAATACCTAAGTTATAATTTTCATTCGATTTATTAAACAAAAAAACAAAAACAAAACATGATATACGAATTCACAAAAAATTCAAGTAGATTTTATTATGAACTATTTAAGGAAATATAATAAGTTATTTACCTAATAAATTATTTAATTCGTATATAAATTTGTATCTTTTACTTTTCTATGTCTTATGAAGGACTATATTCAACTGTTGGATGCTGTTTGATTTTATATTACAACTACGATTAGGTTTCTGTACGAGTAAGAAAAGCTTAGGAGAAGTCGAATCCATGATCACTTTGAAACAAGATTTGCATTGAGAGCAACTCGAGTGGTAAACCGTTGAGGATTTTCGAGAAGGATATTGTCGTTTAACCTTTCAGAATTATTTAATGACTATGAAATTTCTGTATAGTCAAAACTTTTTCTTTTCAATTTTTCGTAAATCCTTTTGTATCACGATTAAACTACCAAAGATAACATCCGCCATTTGTACTCATATTGAATCTTTAGGTAGATCTCTGTGAGACTAGGAAAAACCTAAAAGGATTAGTTACCGTGAACTTTCAGCATCGAGTTATGACCAATTTACTGGATTTTTGATCCGAAATTGTTGTCCATAGATACCTATGTTGGCTCTTAGAATATTCTAAGAATCAATTCATTTATCGATAGACAAAATTTTAGATCGAAACTTTAGGATACTTACAAATGAATTGAAAATCCAACAAACTGGGACCAATTCGGTGCCAAAGGCTCATGAGGACGAACCCTTTTAAGATTTTGTTAGTCACGCAAGAATCTAATCGTAGCTAAAAATATGAAGTCAAACAACATTGAACAGTTGAATACATCCTCTTTCCAGGTGAAGAGATGCGAGCTATTTCCAATTTGGAAAATTTATAAATCTAGGCGTCGAAGTCATTGATCTCGATTGTCTGCAATTTTTATATTCGTTCCCATCTCGAAAAGAACATTAAATACTAAACATTAGTCTATGATTGATAATTTCCTATTAACTAATTTCAATTAGTAGTGTTATTATACTCGGATTTTTTCTTTCAACTATTTTATTATACAAACCTTTAATAGTTGATTAATATTTTCATAATATAAAGATGATTGTTCTGGTTCTATAAAATAAATAAATTTATTTATTTATCATTTCTATTTTTCTTTTTAATTTACCATTTGATACTCGTTCAAATATAAATTTAAGTAATTTACTAACTGTTTCTTGATCAAATAGAAGCGTTGAGATTTTTTCAAACATCATTTTTATTAAACCGCACATTTTTGTAAATTGTCCATGTACATTATTTTCATTATTTGTTGTTGTTTGTTCTTCAGTTGTATTTGTTGGAAAACGTTTTTGTTCTTTTGCTGCTTCATCTAATAACATTTGTCCAATACCATTCTAAATAAAATCAAAACCAAAAAAATAAAATAATCTATAAAAAAAAACATACAGCTAATGCATAACATTCTTTTGATTTAATTCCATCTGATATAGCTTGTTTAAATAATAATAAAATACTTGTTTCATTATTATTTGTTAATGATTGTTTATGATTTTTAATTGCATATATAGCAAATGCTTTTAATACAAATTCATTTTTATCTGGATTTGGTAAACAACCTAAATAAAAGAAAAAAAACTTTCAATTTCAGAGTTTTGCTTTAAAAAAAATACGTACGTAAAGCAATAGCATGAACAAGATTAACAAGTTTTAATTCAATTAATTGTTTTTCATCGTTTGTTATATTTAGATCAGCCATTTGTAAACATAAATCCATTAATTTATCTAATTGACGACGAAATCTAATATTAAAAAAAAATAAACATACGTACATCATTTGAAATAAAAATTTAATGGAATATTTACAAAAATTTGCTATGAATTATTTCACGAATTGCTCTAAATAAAAAAAGAAATTATTATTCAAAATTCATATTAGATTTGTTATAATTTACCAAAGTCTATTAGACGGATCTATAACATCTTTGTTTATATTTTCTTATGTCATCTTCAGTCAAATGACAAGTTTTTTTCTATACATAATTACATCGATTAGAGGATTTACATATTTGTAATGATGTTTATAGTGACATATGTAGAAGAGTAGACAGATAATAATGTTTTGTTTTTATTAAAGGCAAGTTTGTACTATGGATAATAAGTTACAAATAGGGTTTTTTTCGCATGGGTATTTTCTTACTTAACATAACAATATGAATTAATCGTTTCTATTTGCAAAAATCTAGCAATTCATTTTACACATAATGAAATGTAGTCTAGCGTTTAATCACTTTTGAGTTAAGACATATCTAATTGGATAGGTCTGATTTGAGACTGGATAATGCTTAAAAGAATTTGTGTTTATAGATCTTTTCTTTGAGATTATAGTTTTTCTACTAGGTTTCTTTTTAACAAGAAAAATTTCTTCGTAGAACTAATTGATTATACATGTATGAGATTGTCTAGTAACTCGTATCGTGAAATATAAATATACAGAACAGAGTTTGCTTTTCTTTCCGCATTATAGAATTTTCAATAGTGATATAGGCATATAGGAAATACTAGACAACCGAACAAATACTTTCATAATGAACTAGTTCAATTGATTGTGCGAAATTTGATTTTGCAGATGATCAAATTCAAAGAAAAAGATGCATGAACATGAATTCATTGATACTTTCTTGAGTGTCAATGGGACCTAGCTGATATAGTGAAACAACTGCAAAAGAATTATGCAATGTGGGTTTTCGGCCCTCTGACTAAATCCCGTCGGGTTCAAAATTTTGGACTCAACTGTGTCCGTTGGCGGCGTCAAAGATTTCTAGGGATTAAACTCTCGTCTATTCACACCACTAACTTCATGAAGGACGAATCATCCTAAAATTCTTTCATAAATATATATTGGGTAAGATATTAGAAAGCGAAACTTTAAAATTATTTTGCCAAGTGTGAAAATATATCTTCTATATAACTAAATCTATCTATGTATCAATGCGGATAGATACTTAACGAAAAGTTGCGAAACTTTTTTTAAAGTCATTTAACTCTATCTCATCTAGCTGTTTGTATAATTAGATTCATTGATTTAAATGAACCACTACATAAGAGAAAAATGAATAGTTAGTATTAAGTCTTATAGCTTCTTATACCACAGAAATATGTTTTGTTTTATTAGACTATATCGTTATATTACTCGTTCAAAACTTTTCACTCCTATTATTTGACTATCGATCTGTTCATACTCATAAATAGAAACCAATCCAAACAAGGGCAGCGAAGCCATTGATTCTCATCTAGATTCAAGACGCTTCGTCGCCCATTAATCCAGATCCACATTTATTTTTATCCTTACTCGAACAGAATAAGTAATAAATCACATAATTAAAATTCTTTAGTAAAACTTATTCACCTCATGAGACAAACTGAAGATAAAGTATTTTGACAAAAAAAAACTTAATCATTTTGAATGATGACTCAACATCTTGTTTTTATTTTTTGCCAAAAAAAAAAAGTACAAACTTACCGTTGAGCATTTTCGCTAACATTTGAATATAATGTCAATAAAACTCGTACTTTATCATTTGTATTAACATCCCATGGCATTAAATAAAAAGTCAAAAGTCTTTCGGCTAATAATCTAAAATCAAAAAGAAGATCATTAAAGAAAACAACAGCTGTTCTAAATATATTATTTATACTTGTCTTGTGTAGCTGTTTGATAATACAAATGTATAATACAATTAGCAACCCATGACAATTGTTTTTGTATATCATTGGACCAATTAGCATTAACACATTCCTTTTTATAAACATGTCCAAAATAATCAAGTGCTTCTTTACGAACTTCCCACTATAAATTATAATAGAAAAAAAAAAAAAAGTTTAAAAAAGAAAATAAATTTTTTTATTTTTTTTGTTAAATACAATTTTATCTCTTGCACGTTCACATAAAATTTGTTTTATTTTATCACTTATGTCAAGAAGATTTGAATTTGTTATAGCACGAAGTTGTGTCATTAATTGTAAACGTATATTTGTATCAGTTGAAAGACTTAAATGAACCATTACATCTAATAAAAAATTTTAAAAAGAAAATTTTCTTCTTCAAAAACAAAAAAGCGAAGAATTAAAATTTACCTTCAAGATCTGTTCTAAGTTCTGGATGATTAACAAAATAACTTTTTAAATATTTAATACACGTCGATTGAATTTCTGGTGTTCCATTTTTAAATCTAAATAATTCGTATTGTTTCTTAAACAAAAAAAAAAAAATAATAAAAGTTGATTAACATACTGTTGAAGAAATGTATTCCATAAAGTTTTATATTTTTGTGAAAAATCATTATTTGATGAACTTGTTACATAAGCTATAATTTTCGCAGCATCACGACGATGTTTTTCATTTGGCACCTAATAAAAAAAAGAAAATATTGTCTAATCAATAAAAATTTATTTCTTACTGTTAAACGATGTTCAATTGTTGGTATAAGATCATCAACAATTGTATCTGATATATTAGATAATGCATCAAATATATTATAAATTTTCGTATGTAAATGTAATGATTCAATATCTTCTGTTATTAGAACAGCTTTGAAATACTAGATGATAATAAATGTTTAAAATAAATCCATTGACAATAATTATATTTGAATAAATAAAAGAGAAGAACTTACATCAACTACAACTGGTTTAAGAAATGATTCACATCGACGTATAATTGATTCGACTAATTCATAACATTCTTCACGTAATTTCTATAAATAAGAAATATTTATTTATTAGAAAAATATCTACTGATCTAGTTGATTGAATAGTATATTATCATGCGATTTTACATAACTACTTTTCCATGCTGAAAGTCTTATTCAATTACGTCGAAAGTTCTTTTTTGTCTATTTTATGGCTCTTGAAATTGCTATAATTTTAAACTTGCAAATGACTTCTTTTTCTAGTATAGATGAATATACTCTGATCAATCGTTTATATCTTTATTGGATACGTTTTAAGGGAATTTAGCTCATCAATAATTTAATGCGGCATATATCCGTTTAAACTTACATTAGATTAGATTATTTTGTAAACCATATATTCATGTTTTTGAGCTTTTGCTCCGGATTATTTTATTGTTCTTTATTTACCTTTCAAGATTTTTTATTAGAACTATTATATGTATGATCTTGTACTGTTTTTCATGTGCTTACTCTTTAACTTTTTCTTTTAATTTGATAAACATAAAACTTCAATATAAATACAATATATAATAGTCTATGTTTGAATTTATCGTATATGAAGTCTTTGCTTTCTATCCAGAGCTCTCGATAGTTTTTCGAACTAACAATTTGACAAACAGTTTTCCGACAATAACTAGAAATTTTCACCAACACGACATATTAAGTAAGAGTGACTGTATGACGACTGATAAATCGAATGGACTTGCTTGTTTTTTTAAATGTCAATCAAAATAAAATCTTATGCAAAACTGAAGACAAACAAATTTTAAAATGTAGTCTACTCTTTGTTAGTATAGGAAAACACTCAGAACAAAGATTTCCGCTATGGAAATTCTATGTATACTTAATTAGATTGATCTACTACTTCTAGGCAGAAACAACCCAAAAATCAAAAATGAACTTGCATTCTTCTATGTTGTTTTATCCTTCACTTAAAAAGTCTCTATATTCTATATATAATATATTCATTTATTCCAGAAACAAAATGTCAAAGTCAATAAAACATGTTATAGATTGATCTCAATATATTTCGTTATTTACTACTATTAATAATAGATGCATACATATTGTTAATTAACTCTAGAATATTACCTTTTCAGGATCAATAATTCTTGCAAAAAGTAATTCTAATAATGCAAATGGTATTGTTTCATATTCAGCTAAGATAACTGAAACAATTTCAATCATTAAATTTTTTAATTGATCTGAATGTTTTTTTCTACAAAAAAGAAAAAAAAATTCCATTGTCTTTTTTTTTGCAAACATTTCATCATAATAAAACATACTGTACAGCATTAAATAAATTATTAAATACAACTGTACTTATTTGACAACCTCGATTATCTTCAAGGTTAACTGCTGGTATAAATGATTGAACCATACTTAAATTCTATAGAAATAAAAAGAAAAAACCTTTAGAAAAAAGCAAAATTTTATTTCGTTTCTACTTCAAGTAAATAATATCGTCGCGTAAATAAAGTATCATCAATTTTTTTTAATCCAATTAACTGACGAGCAAGAAAAAGAAACATATTCTATTGAAAACAAAAAAAGAAAACATTTTTCTTTCAATTAATAAAAGATATATTTCTTACGAGCATTTTTTCTGGTGATGCATCAGGTAAATTAGGTGCATATATACGAATTATATCGGCTAGACAAATAGCTGCATAAAGTTGTATATCAGCACGTTCATGTGAATAAAAAAAATCGTCAAGTAATGTTTTAAATAATCCTGTAAAAAAATGTCGTTTTTCATAATTTTGTGGTAATGATTGTAAAAGTCTTTGATTTTTCTAAAGGAAAATCTTATTTTAGAACAAACAAAACAAAAAGAAAATTTCTTTTTTTTTTTTCTTTACAGTTAAATTATCAAGAAGTTTATTTGTAGGTAAACTTGGATTAACACTTAAGACTTGTGATGGTAATACATCAGGTACATTGCCTGATGATGTTGCCATTGATTTCTTTTTCTCTTTTTTGTTTTAAAACTATAATCAATAATAAAAACACTTGTGGAAAAAAGAAATGATGAAGCAACTTTCTTTGTTCGAGTTTGTGGCAATTTTTATTGGTTGATCATTTATTTAAATTGATAGATGTCGATAGATATTTCAATGTGTTAGCCCTGAACTTACCTGTTTCGTGTACGATAAATTTGTACTTGATGGAGTTTGTATAAAAACAAAAAAGAGAGAAAGAACTTGAAAAACAAATGATTTGAAATAATAAAATAATTGATTTCGATGAAATTCAGTTTCGGATTATTTATGTTACAATTTAGAACATGTTCATGTTCTACGAAAATCTTTTGTATGAAGCAGAAAAAAAAGTTATCAATGAACTTTTTTTTGTCGAGTCACAGTTTGGTAGTTAATTCTAGTAAAAATTCCCGAATGATACTGCATGAATCGAAAAATGTTGTACATACATATTAAGTGGTTCAAAACATAAGATGATGATTAGATATTTCAAAACAGAATGGATTAATTTGCTTTCTAAATTCAAGGTTTTTGTCTACAAACAAGTGTCAACAAGTTGATTAATGTACAATATGCGAACCGGTTTTCATCAGTTTGTACTCAAGTTTCGAAAGTCTTTTATGATCCGATTTCTAGAAAGTTTTTCAAGTAGATTGTTAGAAAACTATCATTATTCTTAGAGAGCTAAGATTGAGCTTTACGTTTGAAAATATATTTTGGATTGAGAAGAATGTTCTTGTTCAGAAACCGTCGATTTCAACTAGTTGCCATTGAATTACGGAAGAAAAATAAATTGATATAGGGCTAATTGACTACACTGAGTCGAATAGTGAAGTGTATTTTAAATTTTCCACCTATGCAACGTCAAGAGCAGATATCTAGGAAGTCTGAATACAATGATTGTAGGTTGTTTTGAAATTGAAAACAAACTTGACTGTTTAATTCAGCATAGTCAATTACCTCTCTTGAGATCTATATTTTTGTGTACGTCAGAGCCAACTAGTTAAAACCGAGTCTCTGGAAATATGTACTTTCATACTTAATAATCCAATTTTGAATCTTTAAAAATCATGGTAGCTTTCTAAAGATCTACTGAAAAACCTTCTAGAAATCTGATTGAAAAAAAAGTTTTTCTGCTATAGTTCGATGTGTTCAGAACTTGACTACCAGCAAAAGAAAATCATTTGGCAATGTCACTTCACATTCAGAAGTTGCTCAAGTTCTTGTGACTTGCCTTCTCATTTAAACTATAAATCCACCAAGTCTTAATCATCAAAGTATATTTTTACTATAATATAATCAGTTAATCTTCAAACCTTTGTTGACAAAGTAAAGCGACATGTGCGAAAATTTCAATGATAAATTTATTCCATCTTTTTTTTCATACACTTCAAAGACCAATTCCATACTCAAATTATCTTTGACAGCATTCTATCATATAAATACTAAATGATAAATTTTAACTTTGACACCTTTACGTAGATTTTAGCATTCATATCTTTCGTGAAAAAAAAAGATACGAACAACAATTTTTGTTCATTCGTGTTTTTTTTTTCAAATCATAAAAATGCACTCACAACAAAATACTAGGAAAATTAATAAAAAAGAAAGAAGAAGAAAATTGTTCAAAGTGAAGAAAGAAAAGGCAGATAAAAAATCTATAGATCCTTATTTTGTTCTCACCTAAAAGAAAAGAAAAGAAAAAAGCCTAGCATAATTGGACGGATTTAATTAGTTTCATCTATGAAACAAAAAATAAATTAATCCAAAAGAAAATGTTCATTTCTTATAATTTGACTAAGTTTTCCAAATGTTCACCGTATTTTCCAAGTAAAAACATTATAATAAATCCTAATATTAAACCACTGTTCTGACAAAATAATATTTTGAGTTTAAATACGGTTGTTATCGGTCTTTTTGCTTCAATATAATCTTTTTCAATTTCATCACCCATTGCAACAAGTTCCGGTATCTATAGAAAAATACTCGTTATTTTAATAACAAATCGCAATAAAATAATATACCATATCTGCAAGACCAATATATACAAACATTCCACCAGCTAATGCATAAATCCATGGATGAAATTGTTCGAGTTCACCTAGAATAAAACTACTTTTTGTTTTTGTATTTTAAATTCAGTGTTATTCGTACCTAATTTAGCACCAATTATAAAACCAAGATAACAACTACATGCAGATAAAAAATTCATTATTAAAGCTTGTCCAATAGTTAAACCACTACTAAGTAAAACTGCAATGTCACCAAGTTCATGAGGAAATTCTTCAAATATAATAGGTAAAGATACTTGAAGACCTTCACCAATTGATACCATAAATGCAGCACCTAATGTTAAACCATCTATGAAATTATGTAACATATCTCCAATAAATATCATCCATCCAGCTGCTTTCATTTTTTTTAAATTTTGAATTATTCCATTTGAACGTCTCTGAAAAACTGGCTACAAGAAAAAAACAATTATATAAAGGATAACTTATTGAAAATTGCTATTTCAATTTCATGAAGGCAAATTATTGAAAATCTATAAGCATAAATTACTTTCCAAGCGTCTTACACTTACGTTAATCATATATTTATTTAATAATTAAAATCAATTATATTATATCATGCAAGCAGCGATCAATATTTCTCAAAATATTAGAATCTCTAGATCTTTTACTACGATTAATGCATGTTAAATAAAGAAAAAAAAATTGATTTCATTTCAATTTTTTTTTTATAGATGGCATGTTTCTCAACTTATCTTTATTTGCAATGTGATCATACCAATATACTAGATTTGTGATATTCTAAAGCAAAGATTCAAGAAAAAGCAAAGAGAGAAAAGCCAAAAATTTGAAGTTAAACGTTCAAATACTACAAATCAAATTCTTTCATTGTTATTTAAATATTAACTTTTGAAACTATGAATCTAAAAAATTTAATGTTACTCGAAAAGTTTTTGCTTTTTTATCGTGTATTGAATCGCATTATGTGTAATATAAAATCATTCAAAAATAAAAACTTTAAATTAATAATTAATAATACACATACTTCCTTAGCAGAATTAAGAGATACACCTTTTGAATTATCAAGCATTGAAGAAGAATTAACATGACAATTTGGCTTTGTCTATAATGATCAATAAATACACTAGCACAAAATAATTCATAGCCAAAAGCTTTATTAACACTTACTAATACATTATTTTCTCCATGAGTATGTATACAAACAATCTAAAGATATTATATATATATACATATATCGTATAATTAAATAAACAAATAAATACAAACAGTTTCAACATTTAAAAAAATTCTCAATAATTGATCACGCATATAATATATATAAATAATTACCATAGTTATAAGAGCTTTATTAAGATAACTATGATGAATATCTAAATCTGGAATATTAAATGCCTATTATTACACACAAAACGAATCATTATTTCTTTTAAAAAACAAATTTCAAAGAACAAACCATAGGAATTAAATGAAATATTCCTGATCCAGTAAGTGTACCAACAGCTAGAGAAAAAAAATGAATAACTATTTAATAATCCAAAAAAAAAACAAAACAATTGTATTCTACCTAAACCAATAAATGAACTAAGAATCCATTTAAATATAGGTTTATGTCGAAATGGTAATATAATAGCACCACAGAGAGCTGAACAATTTATAAATGTTACAGTAATTAAACCAAATAAAACATCTAAAGTAATAATAAGGAAATAATAAGATTTAAAAAAAAGAAAAGAAAACGAAATATTTTTTCTATACTTTTCCATGTAACACGCCCTTCTGACTTAGTACATCCATCATTAAATTTAACATTGAGTAAAGCTGGTAATAATTGATACACATCGCTCTGACTTAAATTACCACTAATATTAGCTGCTTGGATATTGAATGCATTCAATAGATCGTTCGAAGACTTGAAACACTGAAAATTATGAATATAATTCTTCAATATATAAAGTATAGTTTATACAAAATATTTTGACTAAATCTCATATTTTCGTAAATCAATTATTGAATTAATTGAGCAATATTTCAAATATCACCGAGTACCCAAATCTTTTATTCTCAGTAAACACCTCATAGCATAGAAGTTTAGTGAGCGTCTAACTTTTTGTGCAAGTCAAAAGTTTAAAGATAAGCTTTTATTGTGACTTACTTTTTTTTATATTATAAGTACACGGTGCGTTCAAAAAGTTCCCGGACTGATTTTATTAAAAAACAACAAGAAGTGCTGTTGTGTTAGTATTCTTACCTATGGGTAGTTCATGCATTCATGTATCTATAGACAGGAGAAGCTCTGTTGTACAAAGCATATATATGAAAAAATAGAGATACATTTTAGACCACTCTCTACACACTGCCAAAAAATCAAGAAAATTGACCATCGTTCTATGATAAGATTTCTTGTTCTATGAAACCATATCTCATATAATAGGTATGAACGTGTAGGGACAGTTTATGTTGATCGATTTCCCATCGATCACTGCAGTTTCTGAACGACATCGTCATTTTGAAGAAGGATTGTCATGAATTGCTAACACTTTTGGATATAAATAACCTAATTATTAAAGATTTTGAAAGCCTGATGGTCGAAGAGGATCGAGTCGCATCTGCGCGAATATCGGACACAGCTTGTATTTCAAATGTATCATACAGAGTATTTTGAACGATCAAACACATAGGACTGAATTCAGTTCACGAAAATGTTACACTTCCTGATACGATATAAATAACATGTAGAAGATATCTAGAACAATCATTAATAGTTCTTTATTCGCGTTTGCAACGATATGGAGAATCTCCTCGTCAAATACTAATATCTCAGTTAGTACACATCGAAAATGATTAAAAATATGATTCTTCTTCTAAAACATTTATTGCACACCCGTCTATGGTGATTGGTCGTACCTTTCGTGTGATGACTCTTGGACATATATTCTAATTCAACATACGAATAAATAGCGAATATCCTAAGAATCATTTTATTAATGGTTATTTTAATCATTCTTGTCTATTTCAAATTTTATAAATATTTTTGTGTTTGATGCATCAAATGTTACGCACTGATGACTGAAAGTAGTTTCATATTAGATGGAGTTCGTCATTTACTGAATAGATTTAGAGAGATCAATTCCTGACTTCGTATTCTACATTATTACTACTGACAAATCACAATTTTATTATAATAAGAGCAATCGAAAATTGGATCATTACAATCTAATCAACAAATGATAGACACGGGATCATCGAAGAGAATTGATCGAACATATGAATTTTGGAAAGTTTTCACATGAAATTTATTTTATTCAAGCCTATGCCATTACTATTTAGTAAATAGAAGTTAGCCTTTCAATCAGTTCCTAACGCAAGTTTTCAAACTATGTTAGTAGAGAAAATAACAGACTAGTTCTTCAGATCTCAATTTTCACTATGACGATGAAAGGTTACAGAAAGTCCAAAATACCAATGAATTTTTATTAGAGAGTCATACGACATCATATTTAAGTCTAGTATATTCTACGGATCTAACGACTTTCTTTTTACTATCAAAAGTTGAACAATGACTATATATGTTACACACTTGTCCGTACTACCACCGGTATAGCGCACATTATACCACATGGTTTACTGGAGATTTTCATCCGATTTGAATCATATGAGTAGTTATCTGACGTGTGTTGGTGACAAAAATTCTTCCAGTGTCTTTTGTATATATAAGGATGTGACATTTATTCAATGTGTGTACAATATAAAACAATAATTTGTATGTTTTTTTTTCTCATAACAATGGATTTTATTATTTACCTTATTTTCAAAACTGAGTTCTTCAATATCATCTTGAGTTACAATACGATGCATACGTGTTACATCATCAATCTCTTTTGATTGAAGAAGTTTGCGATAGAATAAATTTAGATCCGATGAGGTTTTTAAATGTGAATAAAGAATATTTTCTTCTGTTTGAATTAATTTAATATCATTTGTTAATACTGAATATAGTTCAAAAGAACAAATAATTATGATAATAATGATTAAATCAGAAATCATTATCTAAAAAATACATAAATGAATTTTTTCTTGTTTGTTAAATATATAGAAAATATCGGATTTTATAGAAATATAATAATAAAAAAAGAAGAAAGTCTGTTAAATTATTAATAATATGTAAGATAAATCTCAATTATAAACATGTTCATTAATATGTATACGATGATAATATTAAAGTAATTATCACTTCGATAATAAGAAAAAGCTTTTTAGTATATAAATCGTTTTAGTAGATGCCATTATTTTGATGATTGATTTACTATTTTTATGATTGTTTATAACTATTGTCAACAACCATTTAGTTCAGAAAGCTAACAACAGACAATCAACATCAATGTCGAACAAAACATTTGTTGCTTCTTATGAATACTATTTCCTTAATATACAATAACCTTTTTACTATTCATTGCAAATTTTCTCGACATGAAATTATCCACAAATAGAAAAAAGGATCAACAAAAATGTTTCGCATACATATATTCTCTATGAATATAAACTATGTTAATATCCAGGGGGTAAGTGCAGCACGTGAGCATCAAATTTTACTTCGAGGTACTGTATCTATGAGTGCGAGTCATACTATTTCAATTCATTATTCCTTATAAAACTTCACTGAAGGTTTTCGAGATTGATGAATTCGAATCCCTAATCGATGTTTCGAAATAGTTGAGTTCAATTTTTCCAGTTAGAGAAAGCATATTGCAAATAAATACTTTAACGTTATGAAACATGAGCAAATTGTAGGAAATTGGCTTTCATTGACTGAAAAAATCGAACTTGAGAATTTTGGAAAACTAATTAGAGATTCGAATTTCTCTACTCCGGAAACCTATACTCAAGTTTTATAAAAAAAAAAAAAAAACGTTATTTTCGAAAAATAGCCTTGTCTTAATTGAAAAAATTCAAAAATAGCATAACTCTCACTTCTAGCTATCATCTTAATGTTCAGTCTAAGTTCAAATATATGCCAGTATTTCAGTATCAAAAGGTGCTAAAAGTTCTAAACCTGCATTTTCTCTCTTAATTGACATTCAATAAGTAAAACCTCGTTTTACATATAAGGATGATAATTGTTCTACATAAAAAAAAAACATATTATTCATTTGTCCTTCAAACGACATAACTATTTTTTCCTTATACTACATCCTCTACTGAAAAACCATTATTCATAAAGCGAAATCAAGAAAACAATCATATGCTAATGCTATCAAAAAAAGCACAATCATAGGTTATACTATTAGAAAAATGAAATAAAAATGCAATCACATATTTGCTCATAATGATGAGAGAAACGTCTCTCATTTTTAATATATTGTTAATTAACTTCTAAGTCTCTTAAAGAACTATTATAATCTATTTTAATCAAAAAAGATTAAAATATTAAATGAAATATTGTATCATTGAAAATCCTCGAAACTCAATGATCAAGAAAAAAATTTTTTTTTCTATGAAAATTATTAATTTATTTTCTAATCAATATAGTTTATCCGATGATGAAAAAGTTAACTAATATGTTTAATGTCAGAACTAAATAATATTTCCAAATGTAAACTTTAACATTCGATTATTCATGACATAAAGCTTAATCAATAATCGATTAATTTTTATCTATTTCATAGCTTCAAAAGAGTAATGCAAAGTTACGAACAATTACAAATTCAATAAATACAAATATCTTATCTAGACAATTGATACAAACTTTAGAAGTTTAAAATTATTGATAATCGTATATGATTCTACAACAAAAATAAAAAAGATTTTTTATATATGAAGAATTAAACGATAAATAATTTTATTAAAAATAATACATTGTAACTAAGACCTAATCAAATATGATATTATAAAAATAAAAAATAAATCCAATCTAATATTCCAGTAAAATTTGACACTTAAAAATGATCATTAGTGAAAACAACCTATAATTAAATGAAATAATTTTAAAAAAAACACAATAAGAATTACACTTAAGGTTTATACTAAAATGCAGCAAAAAATATTTCTAAATTTTTCTTTAAAATCAAATAGATATTGACTTTGGAAATAACATTTAAAAACATAAGTATTATTTTATAAATGATAATTGACGTTCATAGTCTGACTTTACAATACTATCAAAAATGACTATAAAAACAAATTTTTTATCATTAATAGATAATTTTAGATCCGATTTATTATAAAAAAATCTTTTAACTGATATAAAATCACTAATATTTTGATGAATAAAAAATGAATCAATGAATAAAATAAATAAATTCAAAATATGACAATATTCTCTACTAAATCATTTTGATCTACAAAATATTTTGCATTATTATATCTTTTTTTGTTTAAAATAAAATATACTTTCTTTCTTTCTTACCAATGTTTATCAAGCCATAACATGAAACATTTTTTTAATATAAAGATAAGAATTGTTACGTGCTTTCGTCTACAATATAAAATATTCACAGATATGATGACTAGAAGAGTATGAGGTGTTGATTTCCAACGGCATTTCTCAAGGAGATGTTCTATTATGAATGTAAAAATACCTTGTAGCTGACATTTTAGTATAAACCTTAAGTGTAATTCTTATTGTGTTTTTTTTAAAATTATTTCATTTAATTATAGGTTGTTTTCACTAATGATCATTTTTAAGTGTCAAATTTTACTGGAATATTAGANCACCACACACCCACACCCACACCCACACCCCCACACCCACACCCACACCCCCACACCCACACCCAGATTGTAATTGATTGAGAAAAAATCGTAGAAAACCGATCATAGTCGCTAACGATGGATTTTCTCCCATTTCAATAAAACAAAATTGATGATAATCGGAGAAAAATTATTGATCCCAAATCAATTAAACAAAGAAATCGGTAATAATATTGAATTTAATCCAAAAAAATCGAATTTTCTTGGTTTTCATCGATTAATTACTCGTGACGTCGATTAAAATCAAAGATCTGTTGATTTTTAGCCTGATTTTTTGTACGTAGGTAGATTATAATCAATATCAGCTGTTTTGGGTGGTTTTTAATTCAATGATTATGGTCGATTCGGGATTTTAATCGATTTTCTTGAATTATAAAAAGTGTCATTTGATTTTACGCAATTCATTAATTGTTGATTATAATCGATTTAGTTAGATTATAATCAGCTTCATTGAATTATAGTTGATTCTGAAATCCATGATTATAATCGATTCGAATGCGTAATCAATTTTAGTAGATTACCATGCGTGATAGTTGATTTTAGATGACCAAAAAACCATCAAATACTGATTAAAATGGATTATTTTTGAAAATCGATTCTAATTGATTACTAAAAATCTTAGAAAACTGATTATAGTCATTAATAATCGATTTTATTCGATTAACATAAAGAAAATTGATGATAATCGGAGAAAATTCATTGATTCCGAATCAATTATGTAAATAAATCGATTAAAATCTGGAATTTAATCAAAAAAAATCTAAATTTATTGGTTTTCATCGATTAATTATGCTTGAAATTGATTAAAATCACGGGTCTGTTGATTTTTAGCCTTATTTTTTTTACATGGGTACGACATATATTGAGTTGAGTAAAATGTACTGATCTGGATCGAGCAACTTCTGCATGAGTGAGTCGTGGTTTTTTGTGGATTGGTACGTATGTATCTAAATTGTTATTGCCTTAAAATTTGAATATGTCAATTGAGGCTCTCCATTAGCAGCTCATATTTTTAATTTGATAGTTTCTCATTGAGAGTGATAATTTGGTTTAAATATAGTTAATCAAATGAACTAACATAACAAATAGCTCCATTGTAAGTACTACTAACAATCAGCATGCATGCCAAAAATTTCAAATAGCATGGATGGATCGACATGTTGAAGGCATTGGTGTAGATGAAGATGAAGTCTAGTGTTGATTTCCTCTCCATTTTCACCTTAACATCCCAATCTCTACTTACCCACTCACCGGTCTCATTCTTAAACTAAAAAATGCTAAGCTAACTCTCCAAAGAATACAGATTGACTTGCCACAATTCAGAGAGTGTGGGTATGGGTGAATGTGCATCTTCTCTTCGGTAGTATCCATAGCGAGACATGCACTTTAGTTCTGCATTTCTATTATTGTTGCTTATTTTGAATTTTTGAATTTTTTTATTAATTGTATAATTTATCAGATTGATTATTTATTTAGTGATTTCAGTATATTAATCCAATAACTTTATATCTTTCACTTGTCACGAAAAGGAGTTTTGTTCATTGCCCATGAGTGGCAAGTATGCAAGGAGCTGTCCTCACTGGAGAATATAGATGTTTTGATCTTTCAATGATCCACATATATACCCACACCCGTTTTCCCAGCTTAGTACCCTTCTTGGACACAAACACGAGAGTCTCGAAACTTTTCTATAGTGGACCTTTACCAGCATGCCTAGCTCTATCATTCCTGAAGCTTTCGTTTTTGGTCGATGCTGTTTGATGGCAAAAGTCGATTTTGCAGTTTTCTCCGAGAAAATGACACTTATACCTTTTATAAATACGATGCAAAACCTTCAAAGTCGCTTTTCTCAGTCAAATCTCATTGGAAAACAACGAAAACTTCAGGAATGCTAGAGCTAGATGTGCTGATGAAGCTTCACTATATGACAAGCCTTGGAAATCGCATGGCTATGTCCAAGAGAGATGCAAAGTTGGGCATAATTTTAAAGCAGTTCCTAAAGATACCTTAGGCATTTGACCTAGAAACGAGCTACAAACCTTTGAGTTTCAGTATTGGATAGAGAACACTTTGATGATTTCAAAGCGCTAGTAAAAGTTCTTTGTTAATTTTTCGTGTTAGTTTTTCTTAAAAAGTTCGAACAAATAGGGATACTTCTATGAAAAAAGATCCATTTTTCTCAAAAGCCAAGCCTAAGTAAAACTCCGACTCTAATGAGTTGTTGAGCATAATATTCTCTTCAATTTGGAACCTTCTCGAGTCTTATAGCATGTAAAATGACTGAGAAATCTGGGATGCATAAACAAAAAACAACAGAAAAACGGTAAACAAAGTTGAACTTTAGAAATCCAGGCTTTTTTCCTTTGTCGAACGATTTATGAGAGATTACATGAAAGGAATGCATGAATTGTACTTGCCGGAGTATGCAGAATATGTTCTCCAAATCAGAAGCCTATTGGCAAAGTCAGAGTGTTTCAAAAACAAAAATTTTCTGCTGGTGAATTTTTTACAAAACCTCATGGAAGTCGCGAAAAAAACATCAGAAAACCTTTCGAAACGATCGTAAAGCCTAAGAATAATAGTGATTCCGAAAGTGGAAAATGTGGACTATTCGACCATGTACAAAGCTCAAAAATCGAAATTTTCGTCACAAGGGCCTTAAGTATTTTAAACTAGATGTATATTCCATAATGGAAAATAAATCCACAAATTGTCTTAATTTTAATTTTAAATTATCAATAGATGTTGTGGCAATAATTGAATACTACTAGATGAATATTCGAATATATTTATAGTTTTTATTATTAAATAGTTTTTATAATAAAAGATCTTGATTAACTGAATTATCATACAATGATGGTGTAAAAAATAATTCATTGAACTTCATTATTAATGAACGTATTTTTTTAAATCGATCAATCTTTAGGATTAATTCTAAATGTTCTTCTGCTAAACTATATGATGAAGATATAATAATTGATTTTACATTTGGAACTAATTTTAATGAAGCAAATGAATCGTTATTGTTAATTCTCAAAGATTGCACTTTTGATTCAACAATTGAAAAAATATTTTTCCAAAACATCAAACTCGATGACGGTAATTGTAAATTCAAATAACATCGATGTCCTAAAATTAACTTACTTAATCGCTAACTTAAATAAAAGAATGTATGAATAATATCATTACATGATAAATAATAAAATACGTATATTTGTTTTCTTTATTTCGTTATTAGAATTTTCTTGTTGTATCGATTTTGCAAAAAGTATTACTACTGCTTATTTTCTCTTGTTACATCATAAAAGCAATTACAAATGTTTCTTTTGTATATACTTTTATATCGGAAGATATCTACTGATGAGGAGTGATGTTGCAATTGTATATTGTATTATTGAAAAATGATTGATACTTTATTGATTGACAACTAAAATAATGAGAAAATGATACGAATAGTACATTTTTCTGTTTTAAATAAGCAGTTTTTCGAACACTGCATTACATCCCGTTTAAAGAGAAAAATGAACCTTTTATTTTTTTTTTTGGTTTATAATTATTTATTATTCGTTTTCTTTTCTTGTTTTTTTTTTTAATCAGAAACAACGAATAATAAACTAGACACAATAGTAAAGAAAAGATTCTGATGAATCATATTGAAAATACATAAAACTTAACCAACTGACTAAAGTATAATGTACCATGTGATAAATTGAAAGAGAGAGATGAATAAATAAAGACGAATAATATGAATAATTCTATTCATTTCTACATTTCAGTTACGGTAGACACGAACACAACAACGACGATAATAGAAGTAACAAATACACACAAGAATGTACGGACGAGGACGAAATAGTGAGTTTTTTCTTGCATAAAAAAAACTGGTTTCTTACATAAAAGATTGATCTTTCATACATTTACAGACATCAGCACTCATTCACAATACGGTGAAGATGAGCATGAGGAGTATATTTAATTTTTACTAATTTTTGTTATTGTTTTTTATTTTTATTTTTTGTCTAATATTCGTAGATCTTCAAGTGCAGATTCGACATTAGTCATGTTAATCGTACACAATCTTGATCATATGATGCAACCACATGAATGGGAAATATTATTAAAACGCGAAATTCATGGTGCACGTGTGCGTCATTGTTTTTCTTGTTCAATAAAACTTATTTTAAAGTGTGTACTTTGTTTTTCTTTTAGATTTTAGGAGTAACGGTCATCCGTGAACAATCATCATCACGTCCATGGGGTGAAGGTGAATTAACAGCATATATATTAACGCGACATGATGCTCCATTAATTCGACAATATTTACATAATCGACGTCTTGGTTTTCGACGATTACATGTTGATGCAGTAGCAAGTGAAGGTGGAATTGAAGTATTTCTTGTGTAAGTAATTAATAGAATTAATTATTTATATATAAACGAAATTTCAATATTTTTTGTTTTAGACACAAAATTCTTCAATTACTCAAACTCAATCCACAAATGTCCGACGTAGCAATCGAACAACGTATCAATAGTTTTTTTCGACGGTGTGTCTTTTTCTATGGAATATCGAGGAAAAAAAAACAATTCATTGTTTTGTAGTTTTCCATCATCTGTACGTCAACATGATTATGATCGTGCAGATGTTATGCGTTTGATTCATGAATGTATGGGTTTACCAGCGTCACCACCTGTAACTAGTGATGAAAGTGAAGTTGATGAAGATTCACCACCTTCACGTCCTGTTACTACTGTTCTTCAATCATCTGTACCGACACAAGTACAATCACAATCGACTCTTATCGCTCAACAACAACAACCAAATATTTCGATACAAATGTCACCACAACAAGATCAACCTATTTTTAATCCTCAATTGATAACTATTGATGAACATACATTACAACTTCATTTTACTCCACTTTATTTTGGTAAGAAGTATGATTTGTTTTTCTCTTTTGTTTATTTTTATTTTTTATTAGATCTCTTAGAAGCTATGGCTAATATAAAAAACAATAATGAATATGTTCAATTATCGAACAATGATCTTTTCTAGAAAATATGATTTTTGATGTTTTAATTCTTTTTCTCTACATCTAACGATCATTGAATGCTTTTTTCTTTTATTGAGTATATCAAATGTATGTATAGCATACAATACTTTCTTTTCATTTTTCACTTTTTTTATTCTACATTTTTTTTTTCAAATCATTGTTATCACAGTATATTGTGTAGTGTATTGATCAGATAAGCATTTAGTCGTTGTTGTTATATTTGAATGTCTCTTCTTCACTACTTTTTTTATTTTTGACAAAATCTTTTTTTTTATATGAAACACTGCCGATACAGATATAATCATTATTCATATTTTTATTTTTATTTTTATTTCTAGTTTAGTAAGATAGGGATTATAATAATGCAGATATAGTTCAAATATTGTAATTAGTATAATAGGTAGATATGGGCAAGATGGTTTCGATTTTGCCGCGATCAGTAATGACTGACCTGGCTTACGTTTAATAATAGTATGTTCAAGACTTATCACAGAAGTTAGGATACGTGAGATATGACTTTGATTTACTAGAATTATTTATGAATATCAAGTGCATATATGATCTTAAGTTCACATTCCATTTAATACCTTGACGTCAGAAATACGAATTGCTTGAATGATCATAACAAGAAATATGAGTAGGTAATTCAGACTATGTGAGCTCCCATATTGAGCGTCAACCTCTTAGGTAAAATTAAATACTACTATAGAATCAATTATATAAAAAATTTTCAAGTCATATTCAATTTCCATCAAATAAACATTTTTACTTGTGTTGACAATTATAATATACTAAAAAGCATTGTAACTCCAATACATCGTTATAAAATTTGATGTAATCATACACTATCGTTCAAGGAAAAAAAAAAATTTTGCATTGTATTTGAACAATTTGAAAAGTGCATTAATATAATATTCTTAATGTCTATCATAGATTATTAAAATTGAAAACGTCAAAGCATTATGAAATATTTTCTGAAAAACAAAAAATTTGCCAGTTCACTAAATAATTACTGTTCTATGAAAACAAATTTGTCGCTTATTAACTCACTCTATGATATCAAAAATTTTCATAAAATACGACAGTCAATTAATAATAATGTTTATTAATGATTAAATAAAAATTTCAATTGCTAATTTTAAATTGACTTTCACATTTTTTTTTTACCATAATGTAACAAAACTTTTCAATAGTATTATTTACGTTATGCTGATAGTTTAACAATAAAATTACTAACAATCAATCTTTCTCCACTACTTAATAAAAAAAAAAAAAATTTATTCTGTTTGTCGCAAAAATATATAATCCTAATTCAAACCAAGATATACGATATCTCTCAACGATCATTTGTAAAAGATATTTCGTCAATATCGTGATAAAACAATCCATATTCTTCTATATAGTTTCTTCTATGCTAGAAAAAATAGTCATATCAAGTAATCATTAAAAAATTATGATATATTAACACAATTGTTAAAACATAATAGACCTATTAGTTTATATATTTACCAGATTCATTGGTTTTTCCATTTTATACGATGAAATCTTTGCTATTTGTGTTCTATGTTATTTAATATATATATATCCGCTGGGAACATCATTACTAGACATGAATAAATAATTCTCCATTTGTGAAGAATTTTGTTCTTTTTTCTTTTTTTTTTACATTTGATCATTCATAGTATTATTCTTGTTTCTTCATTCATTGAAATACATCCTAAAAAAGTATTACAAATAGATTCATTCCATGAACAATTCCATTGAAAGAAAGTCTTGCTTATTCATCACGTTATGTGAAACGTTAAACATGTAAATAATTTTATTATATATGAATTGTCGTTGCGCTCAGGTAAGGTTTCTCTCTCTCTCTTTTTTTTTTTTACTTTTAAATATTCCTTTTCTTTTTTCTCGTCAATCAACTTTATTTCCTTCGATTGAGAGGAAAGAAAAAATGGAAATAGAAGCTGTTCTTTTTATGCTTAAATATGCTCGTCAATAAGAAATATTCACATACATCGGTGTATTTGAAGTGGATTGCAAATGACACAACAGTCAGTATGTCAATGTCGTTACTAGGTATATAAAAAGAGAACCAACACTATTTGCATTCACATAAAATAATACACATGGGCACGTTATTTTACTTTCATGAGACAGATATTTTTCCATATCGACCAATTAATTCAATATGGATAATTATTTATACAACATTATCATTTATTTTCTTTCTTATAATTGATCAAACTACAAAATCTTTGTCAAAACCTAAGGATCGAAATGATCGTAACAATAATTGGTTAAGACAAAATACATTACTTAGTTTTATACATTCATCAATTTGTTCAATATTAATTGTGATTGCTGTTTTACGTGCACCAGAAATGTTTGATGATCCATTATCACATATAAATTTTTTTAATTATGCATTAATTGCTTTTAGTATTGGATATTTTTTTTGGGATTTTTTTGATTGCTTACAAAATTCTACATCATCAACATTTGCTATTCTTATTCATCATATTATTGTTATAACATTTTTTTTACATATACTTCTTCGTACACGTAATATTGGTTATGGTTTATATGCTCTTTCGCTTGAAATTAATAGCGTTTTTCTACATGCAAGACGACTTTTACGTTGGTATTCCCCAATATCATCATCAAGTAATTATAAGAAAACTCTCAAATTATATATTGATATTGGAAATTACATAACATTTATAATATTTCGTTTTGGTGTTGTTATTATTGCTTTATGGTTATTATATGTGCAACGCAATCGACTTGATTCAATAGTTCATATATTTACTGTGATGTGTGTTTCTTCAATTGGCATCTTAAATATTGTATTATTTTATCGTTTAGTTAAAAATCAAATTAGTCGAAAATTCAAAAGAAAAAAGGATGGATTAATAGAAGATAATGTTATGATGATAGATAATCATGTTATATTACCGAGTTAATTTGTAAAATCTAATGTAATATGATAATATAATAAACAAGAAGTTGATCGTTTGTAACAAAAGAGAAAAAAAAATATTGTTTTTTTTTTTTTTTGTATTGAAAAGAACAATCAGTGTGGGAGTATAGAAATGTTTAACACTATGTATTGCAATGATTTAACTATAGTAATCATTAAAAGTACTTAAAATGTGTAGAGCACAAATGTCTGTGTAAGTTGTGTTTAAATTTTAATAAATGTTCTGCTTAGTCATTGGTGAAAATAAATAACATTGCCGTCGAATGAAATTAGTATCCGATGTGCATCTATGTGATGAAAAGAGTTCTACTTATTCTGATACTTCAAAAACAAAAATACGGTTATTGTCACTGAACAAGCAAGATAATCATATCTTCTCGCTTCATTCGAAATTTAAATGACTCAATCAGATATGATATATATCATTATGATTTTTATTGTTCGGGAAATGTATGTATATGTTCATGGTTAATTCAATAATCGTTATGTTTATATTAGATTGTTTTTTTTATTGATATTGAATACTCTGCACATTCAAAGCTCTGGTTCACCTTTATGAAATTTATTACAGTCTTTTTTCACATAGTTAATCTAACTTGCTAAAGTTTTCACTCGGTATTTATTAATAAAATCAATAGAATTGCCATACTTATCGCTCTCTTTTTTCTTTAATAACCCTTGAGACCATATTAACGCCAATATAATTCATGAGTTGCTAACTAAGTGCAAGATTTTCAAAAAACAATATCTTTAAAAATAATCATTCTGTTTTGCTACAAATGAAATAAAAACAAGAACTCACAATTTCTCAAACATACAAATTGATATAAGACACGAATTATTTTTATTTGTATATGCAAAATTTAATCTTCAATGTTCCACTAACAATGTTGTTTAAAAAAGAAACAAAAGTTAAACAATACATGAGATAAACAAAGTGTAATACAGATTTTCCCTTCCGAAGAACCTATCTAAAAGTCCAGAAGGACTATCGTGACCATTGGAGAGGCATAGCCTTGTCGGCTTCCATGCTAGATAAAATACTAAAGATAAAATCAAGCCAATATTCCAGAATCTTTATTTTAAAAGCTATTGATCGTCTTCGCAAGAGAACATCATAAAAAAAAACTATACAATTCGTGCAACGTTTAGGTATATAAATCTTCTATAAGAATTTCATGTCAAATTCAAATCAATATTTCATTTATCAAAACAAATCAAAATGAACAGATGATCATCTTATAAGAAGAAAAAAGAAAAGTTTCGAGAAGAAGAAAAAAAGAAGATATGTTGATTAGTCAATCGTTAAGAGTCTAAATTCAAATTGAAAGATCGACTCCCATTGGAAAACTCGTTTAATCATATGCTGATAAGTGCTAAACGAACGAGTCATCAAATCAATTTCTTTTTTTTTATAATTTTTTTTGCTTCTATTCGTTCAAGACATGTCACAAAAAATTGATGACGACAAATCAAAAAAGCAAACTATTTCTATGTTGTCTTTGCATTTCTTTTTCTTTTTTTTTTTTCACATTTATATGTTAGTCTTCGTTCATTTCTCTAGAGATGAAAAGGACAATATCTGATTGATTAGATCGATGCTTTTCTTTTGCACTGTCTTTAAATTGATCGACCATCTTGCTTTAATTTGTTAAATATGCTCACCACATTCTGTCATCTTATTTATCCGAAATGAGAAAAAAAAGAGAGAGAGAAATAAGCAAATATAAGTTGATTACTAACGACAATAAGTCAAACATTGTCGTCATTTAACAATAAAATAAAAGAATAGAGAATCATATGGATCATTCACATACGAACTATTTTTTACCTTTTGATGCTGCTTCATATTTTGATTCGGCAGCAGCAGCAGCAGCAGCTACTTATAATCCCTATACAGATTTTTATTCACACCAACCATCAGCAACAAGTTCATCAACAACAGCTTCTTCTTATCATCAAATGTATCGTACAACACCGACAACATTACGACATCCGAGTTTTTATTCAGCTACAATGCAGAGTAAATTTAATAGGTTTTTTTTCTCTAAAATTTATACAAGAAAATATATAAATAGGTCTTCAATCATCTTATAAAATGTTTGGTACACCGCAAAATGATTCAAGTTCATCATCATTTCTTGGTACAACAACACCTACAGCATTTTTACATGATAATAAACGAAAACAAAGACGTATTCGTACAACTTTTACTAGTCTACAATTGAGAGAACTTGAAAAATGTTTTCAACAAGTAAGAAAAGAAAAAACTGCAATGATTAACTGTATTAATTCAATAATCTATTTTGAAAAATTGAGTTATCAATAATAAGAAAAAGAGAAATTAAGTTTCAATTTTTTTGCTCTCTTATATATTTAAAGACGACTTTGTTTCATTGGATAAGATTTAATTAGAAAATAAAAAACATATGAAGAGACATGAACAGAAAGATCTTGTTCTTATTAGGATCGAGAATCGAACAGATTTTGCATCTCTATATGTACTATCAAAATAGAAGATTATTCGAGACAACAAGAGTTTCAGTATACGAGGGAAGATTCCCAACTGATCAATTGCTTTTTTTTTGAGACTATGTGCATTATGTAGGTACAAATGAGTTATGAATACCCTGAAGAACGTTCGGGCTGCCAGCGTATTGCTACGGAGATATTGCACTTTTACGGTATGTTTTTAAATGAATGCCGTGGTCCCCTCAGAAAAACCAGAAAAAATGATTTTCAAATTTCGGCTTGAAACTTTACATAGAAAAGGTCTTACTGAGAATAGTGCTTTATGAGATTTTCAGATCTTGTCGCTGTTCCTATTCTGAAATGAGAACATGAAAGCTTCTGGTTTATCTGAATGAAGTTACCATAGTTGTATCTACGGATAGGATCAGCGACAAGATCTGAAACTATCACAAAACACTATTCTCAGTAAGATCTGTTTCTATGTAAAGTTTCAAATTGAAATTCGAAAATCATTTTTTCTGGTTTTCCTGAGGGGGATCACGGCATTCATTTAAAAACATACCGTAAAAGTGCAGTATCTCCGTAGCGATAAGCTGACAGTCGGAACTTTTTTTAGGGTATTCATAATTAATTTGTACCTATATAATGCATATAGTTTCAACACAAGAGATTGATCAGTTGGGGACCTTCCCTCGATAGACACAAGAAATCTCGATCATACGGACACTCGTAGTGAATTCGAAGGTCTTCTTAAATCCAGAACCTAGAATAAAAGTATTTGTTTTTTGTTATTTAAACCAAGATTGAAGAAAGACTTATCTCTCAGAGATGAGATAGGTTCGCATTTTTTTTAAACCGAACTGAACCGTTATCATCTCTGTCATCTCTGCATGTAGAAAAGTCTTTAAAATAGTAGAGATTTTTTCAACTATCAAAATTTACAAAAACCAAAAGCTTCAATAC
>CAJNSZ010000001.1:0-29200 GCA_905329745.1 Rotaria sp. Silwood2 | reverse complement strand
AATTGAAAACATTAAGAACTCTTTTGATACATTACAAAAACATAGCAAATATTAGAATTGATAGTAGATGTAGCATTGATCCCATATCAATGTATTCAAATTTTTCAAAGCAAAAGAATTACGAGCAATGAATCTCCATCACACTTACAACTGAATTCAGGAAGTTAATCTCATACCGACACTTTATATGTTTTCTTCAATTACTTAACCAAATGTCTTTAAAACAAAAAAAAAGAGACACATATGTAGAGGTCATCGGGTCCAAAAATTTTTAGACCCGGACCCGACTAATTAAAATTTTTTGGACCAGTATCGGACCCGGTCGGTGAAATTTTTATGGGTTCGAATTTGAATCGAACTCGTAAAACTGTTCAATTTTCTAATATAAATCTGATTGTTGCTCGAGGATATGTGATACGTTTGATTTGTTTTTTCTTGTTCCATGGATAGCATTGTCTACATTTTATTTAAACAGTCAGATACCGCAGCCGTAGGAATAAAATTACAATTGGTTCTCATCTCACGTCAATAGCTTCTGATGGAAGAAACAATGTGCAAAAAACAAGTGATGATCATGATTATTGTTTGAATATTATTGAGAGTATAGACAATAGTGAAGAACCAGATAATATTTGGTCTGGTTTATAGATTTATGATTGCAACTATGTTTACATATTATAGTCAGGAAGAATTTTATTGTTTTTTTTTTTTCTATTTTTTCAAAATAAATTCAATATTTTTGGAGTAAGATGAACAAGAATTTAAAGAAATTTCAAAAAAATTTCTAATAAGAATCTAATTTTTTTTCAATGCGGAACTAACGAATAAAAATCTTCAGACTCGACCGGAACCGGGTCGGACCCGACGGACTCTACACATATGCCAAGAAGATAGACATCTAATTATTAATAATTACATGAAAACTTCTCTAAAATTTTCTCATTAACGAAATGAGAAGAATAAATATCATTAGTTAACGTTAATGATCCGAAGAGTTATTATTAACATGTTCAATTATTCTTATTAATATCTCGTATCAAAACACATCATAATTATTTCCCAGTCACGCTATGCAACAACCAAAGAACTACTAACTTTTCAGACGCTCTAATGAACTGATAAACTTAATTATTACATTAAGTCCTGTAATTGATATAATAAGTTCTTTTTAATGAAGCCAGTTCGAAAACATACTTTTAAAAAATATCTTTGAATAAATTGACTATGCTTAATTAAGCACAGTTACCAATTCAAATATTTACACGTACAAATATTTGATTTATCCTGTCCAATGGAATATATCTGTAAAACTCAAAATGACATAAACACTAATTATCGTTCTTGTCCTAATTATTTTCAGATTCTTCTTCGATTGACAAAAATAATTATTTCATTTCATTGCTATCTTATTTTTATTTTAGGATTTCAAAAAAAAACAAACAAAAAAGTAACTCCAACAAAATGCATCAAGTACATTCAAGAAACACAAATAATCATTTTCTTTAAAACCAACTGCAATATAATTTACTAATGGATACAATAACTATGTTTACTTGATATTGACATGCAACTTATAAATTATCTGAATATAATGTCTTTTGCTCATTACATTGAGTACAATAACAAAAATATGGATATATAGACATATCGTGACATTTGTCTTGAAGGTCAAACAAAAATCTTTCCAACGAAAAGGAAAAGAATTTTGTTTAAACTTGAAAAGATATTCTATAATCAATCAGATGAGATTTTGTTTTTTCATATCGAACTTCAAATAAAAAGTCTTGTTTGTTTCGAATTCAAAATAAATATTATCTGAATTTCAAGATTCGAAAACAAAACAAAAAATAATAATCTTAACTGATTGATCAAGAAAAACAAGAGTCTAGAAAGAATATGTCCAAGAACATTGAATAGTTATTATAATTACATTCCTCTTATGTTTTTGTCAAAATGATTCTTTCCTCCCACCTTTTTCTTTCTTCCTCTTATCTTTGCTAGTCAGAATTGATTCGCATTTTATTTCAAGACATACAAAAAATCATCTCCTTTTTGTGCATCGAACTCAAAACTTTAATTATTATAAGGTTTGACTATATTACATTCAATATTTCATTTCGGTAAGTAGATAAAACTAAATCAATAATATTTTCAATACCAATCCAATTGATAGCTTACAATATATAAGACATATTTAATCGAATATTGAAAATATGACAAATCGAAGTTTAGAATTTTAAATTTCACTTTTTTGATTAATTCAAAATTGTTGATTTATAAAACTAAATACTTAAATCAACATTATTTTTGCTTTTTTGTTTTGTTCTTACTTGGTGTTAGGCGGAAAAAAAAAAACAACATATTTTATATTTCAATAATTGGTGGAATAGAACAAATATCATTAGTCATATGCAATTTTTTTTTCTTGTATATTAACACATTATTTGTTCACTTCTTATTACATGGCAAAAAGTAAAAATGTATTTATAATTGGTGACATCATGTCTTATTTGAAGACTTTCTCCGAGACTAGAGTTCAAAAAGTTAACGGAAATTATCTCGTTATTTATCGTTACATATATAGTACTTGTTTTCACGGGTAATGTATATTAATCATTTAAGTCCAAAATTATTTCTGCTGGAAGATGAGAATGTGAGTGAGAAAACATGCGTAGCATTTTTGCAACTATAGGACGACTCAAAACGTAAACACGTTTTCATGAATGAAATAATTTTTGATTTTTCATATTGTCCATTTGTTAATACACTTTATACGAAATTCATTTGTAAAAACTCATATTTACAAAGTATAAAGTGTATTACTAATCTAGATTAATCAAGATATTAAAATCTTTTTATCAACTTAAACAAGAGATTGATTTAGAGAAATATTAAACTTATATTGTTGACACGCAAAACTACTTGTATTCATCCTAGACAAACATTAGTATTTCTTCACTTTTTTATACAAAACTTCTTTTTTTATGAGTTTAATATATAGACGTATGTAATTCATTATTTTCTATCTTTCCATCATTTTCTCATATTCTAATCTTCCCACCTGAATCATATGCTGCCTGACTACTCAGGTCGAACAAGCACACGATCGAATTTCTCCGTCTTGTATACCGAGCAACACGATCGTTTACCGAATCCGAATACAATCTTCGTTTTACTCGGAACTCTACTATGAGCGATCGTATTTCTTTGTATTGTAGACAGAGAAATACGATCGTGATACGATGAAATAAGAAGTGTATACAGATTTCTTATACTTCATACTAGATAAATGTGTAGAAAAATAATTCCTGTTTCTTCTCATCCTTTATATATACTACTGTCTGTCCAATAAAAAGATGGCCGTGGGTATTTTTGTAATAACTTTCGATAGGGACAAGATAGAGACCTGGGGTTTTCACCGTTCGACAGAGGACAGAGAGGGACATCGAGACATGTGACTTTCATTGGCCAATATATCGACCAATCAGATGAATTTCTTGATGGACATTATTAGGACAAGATTTTAAAGGTCAATTTCTCATGTGATTTTGACTTGTAATATCACTATTCGATAGCAAAAATTGTTCTCTATCGATCTACGTAAGGCCGACTTTTCTATCTTGTTCCGTTCAGGAGATATAAGGATTTTCCAGAAACCCCTCGTTTTTGGCCACCTGTCCTCTGATCGCTGCAATATATATCTAGGGAGGTGTAATCTGTCATGCTGAGTCGAGTGGTGATATTTGTTTTTCGTTTCAAAGCGATCCAACACTTCTATAGCGAGTTTTTTGACATTGATATTTTCTCACTATAGGACCAAGATAGTCAATATTCTGAAAACTCGCTATAGAAGTGTTGGATCGCTTTGAAACGAAAAACAAATATCACCACTCGACCTCAGCATGACCGATGACCCCTCCCTAGATATATTTTGCAGCGATCAGAGGACAGGTGGTCAAAAACGGGGGTTTCGGGAAAACCCTTATATCTACTGAACGGAACAAGATAGAAAAGTCGGCCTTACGTAGATCGACAGAGAACAATTTTTGCTATCGAATGGTGATATTACAAGTAAAAATCACATGAGAAATTGACCTTTAAAATCTTGTCCTAATAATGTCCATCAAGAAATTCATCTGATTGGTCGATATATTGACCAATGAAAATCGTATGTCTCGATGTCCCTCTCTGTCCTCTGTCGAACGGTAAAAACCCCAGGTCTCTATCTTGTTCCTATCGAAAGTTATTACAAAAATACCCACGGGCATCTTCTTATTGGACAGACAATAGTTAAATCATTAAAATTTTATCGATTTTCATATAGGTAGTACGCGGTCTAGAACTGCTAGTTCTGAAATACAATATACTGTAAGGGATGCCAAAAATCGCACTACCCTTAATGTTTTGTTTCTTAGAGTTAACAGCCTTGATACTGTCTGCTCATAAAGAATGTGATACTTTTAAGCTTGATGAAACGTAGAGTGATTGGATGAAGTGTTTTTTTTTTTTCTAATTTTAGAAGGATCAGGAGCAATGTTTCATCATAAACCATTCTTAAAAAATGAGTCAAAATGAATTATATAAAGAGCATTAGTTTTGAAAATATCTTCAGATCAAAGATCAATTCAGATATAATTACTCACAGAATTTTTAATTTGATTTTCTTTAAAAATTTCAATGCACTCAAAAAATACGTCATTATTTACATATCTTATCATAGACTAATATTTCACATATGTATAAATAGAAAAAGAAAACGAAAATACCTCAAAGACTATGCTATTATTGTAGTCTTTGAAGAGATGTGGATAACAACGACGAATGTTTTTGAACGCACTAGAAATTTTGTTGAAAATCAAAATAAACTTTCTGCTAGTATTTATATTTACATCGATCTTTGATGCTAAGATATTTTCAAAACTAGTACCCTTTATAATTCATTTTCGCTCATCAGTTTATGTTTCATCGAATTTAAAACTATCGCTATCATTATCACCAGACTACATCTAGAAAGAGCTATACATGGCAGCAGTATCGAATTAGTTGAAAAATTAATCATGATAATATAAGTTCAATAATTTTAACAGAATTTACTTGATTTAAATTCTTGTGTTAATCATATCTTAATTTGACTCAAGAAAATGAATATAATTAACTTCATTATTCGGATAATTTTTGGTACCAATAAACCAGCTATGAAATTAGAGAGAATAGAATAAGATTTATTAAGAACCATTGAAAATATGATTGTGCAATTAAGTGAATGAATTATTTCAAGTCTAAGATCAATGTTCTTTTTTTATTTAGCTTGACTTAAACATTTTCGGACTAGTTCATTATTAAGTTGAATTTTTCGCTTATAGATTGTATCGACTAATTTATTCATCTTTGTTAAATATCTAAAGTGATATCAAAACTTGAGAAGAATAATGTTGATCTCTTCAAACTACATTTACTATAACAACGTGTACTAAATATGTATATTTATTTTATCTTATGTATATTTTTATAGTAGAAATAGTCTGAATGAGTTTACATTGTTGATGGAACGTCATCTATAATAATATTGAACAATACCAAGAGAAATATTTATGACTAATAACTCAATACATAAGTTGATGTATACAGTACTTCTCAAAATTTTTCATACAGTATTATTGACTGTATGCATATGATGAAGTTCTTTCATTGATTAATATCTTTCTAAGTTGCATTCGTTTGAAGAGGAAAATTCAGCGAATCAGTTGAATATTGAATGTATTTTTTAATTAAAGACTTCGGAAAACCTCATTATTACCACAGAATATTTTTGTTTTCTTTTGTGAAGATTTAAACTTGTTATAACTCTATAATTTCTGTCATCAGTGAAGAAAATTGATCATACATGCGTTCAATAACACTACATGAAAAATTCTGAGTACTGTACACATAAACTTACCTATTTAACGTGTTTTCACACATTTTTTGATAAATTACCACATAAAAAGTTGTCGCGGCTTTTAAACTTTGTTGTATTTCCTTTTTTGATGTCTTGTTTGGATTATACCAGGAAAATTTATACAAAGATATTTATCAATTCTTTCTCAATACGATGGCGACCAGTTAGAACTTTTTAGATATCAGGTTATTTAAATACGTTTTAAAAACGATTAAAGCTGTTTATGATCTAAGTGCAGTACTCGAAATTAGACAAAATTCAGAATCAATTAAGTTTCAACCGAAGCTTTGGAAGTTGATTAGACAAGCTAAATGATGAATTGCAAAATCCTGCCATTTTCTCTGTTCAACCCATTGAAGAATACACCCGTCACTTGTAAAATACCATTCCTTTATATACTTACCTTTTGGCATAAGTTCTATGAAAAAAATTGTCGAGTGAAATGGGGTGAGACAAATAATAATATTCTATGAAGCAATTAGGATCGTTCTATCTCATTCAGAGTCCTACTGACGATGGAAGGTCCCCAACTGATCAATCGCTTTTGTATTGAAACTATGTGCATTATGTAGGTACAAATGAGTTATGAATACCCTGAAAAACGTTCGGGCTGCCAGCGTATTGCTACGGAGATATTGCACTTTTACGGTATGTTATTAAATGAATGCCGTGGTCCCCCTTAGGAAAACCAGAAAAAATGATTTTTTGAATTTCGACTTGAAACTTTACATAGAAAGAGGTCTTACTCAGAATAATGTTTTATGAAAGTTTCAGATCTTGTCGTTGTTTCTATTCTGAAATGAGAATATGAAAGCTTCTGGTTTATCTGAATAAAGTTACCATAGTTGTATCTACGGATAGGAACAGCGACAAGATCTGAAACTATCACAAAACACTATTCTCAGTAAGATCTGTTTCTATGTAAAGTTTCAAATTGAAATTCGAAAATCATTTTTTCTGGTTTTCCTGAGGGGGATCACGGCATTCATTTAAAAACATACCGTAAAAGTGCAGTATCTCCGTAGCGATCAGCTGACAGTCCGAACTTTTTTTAGGATATTCATAATTAATTTGTACCTATATAATGCACATAGTTTCAACACAAGAGATTGATCAGTTGGGGACCTTCCCTTGATAGACACAAGAAATCTCGATCATACGGACACTCGTAGTGAATTCGAAGGTCTTCTTAAATCCAGAACCTAGAATAAAAGTATTTGTTTTTTGTTATTTAAATCAAGATTGAAGAAAGACTTATCTCTCAGAGATGAGATAGGTTCGCATTTTTTTTAAACCGAACTGAACCGTTATCATCTCTGTCATCTCTGCATGTAGAAAAGTCTTTAAAATAGTGGAGATTTTTTCAACTATCAAAATTTACAAAAACCAAAAGCTTCAATACCTTGCATTGAAGTCTAGACGACGACACCATGTACACTAGTGTAATTTCTATCATGTATGAAAGTTTTTGCTCGAATATCAAATAACTATAAATAGTTAACTTCTGTATTACGACAAAAATAAATCACAAGCGCTTGATACATACTTCTTCAATGCAGCTTTTCATAAGCCATTTCATGGTTCAGTTCGTAAAGTAATTCGAAGACAAATAAGTATTATTATTCGTGTAATAGAGATGAGCAGGACACATGTTTTTTTCGTGTGCTATATCCTAACTGAGAAAAATTTCCTAACCCTTACCCTGAACATTTCTGTCATGTAATGAACTAATGAAAATAAATTAAATGAATATTCTTAACTAAATAAATAATTTCTTTGTCAAATATATCTCTTGTCTAGAGTTTGTATTCTATTATTCTAATGTAAGTTTCGATATGATAAAAAAAAGTTTGGTATTTCTTTCGATTTTTATACCTATTTGACAGAAGAATAGATTTCAGATAGAGTAAATAAGTATAAGACAAAAATCTTTCGTTTTACTCAATATGAAAGTACAGAACCATATTACTATTCTACTTCGTTATGATGGCAAGAAGAAATTTCTTTTCATGATTAGTATAATACGTTTTTTTTTATACATAATAAAATTTTCTTTTAAAAACTATATTAATCGAATTATTAGACACATTATCCTGATGTTTATTTACGTGAAGAAATTTCACTTCGTATTGATTTAACTGAAGCACGTGTTCAAGTAAGTTGAATATTTTTCTGTCAAAAGATAAAGATTATGATTTTTATTAACAAAAAATCTAGGTATGGTTTCAAAATCGACGAGCAAAATGGCGTAAACAAGAACGCCAAAAACAGTCACTTAAAACAAAGAATAATAATACTAATCCACCATCAAAAAGCAATAAGATTGCAATTGGTGATACGAAAAAACAACGTATGTAGATGGTTTATAAACAAAATGTTTTTGTTGGCATTCCTATTGAAAACATTCATTCAAGTTTAAATGAATTCATTTGACATTTTGTTAAGATGAATATAAAAATTAGAGCCCGTCGACTTGGCCAAGGACATGACTGGGTCCAGGTCTAAAAACTTTTGTATCCGATGATCGCTAGTCGCCTGAAAAATGTGTAGGATGAATGAGTTACTGAATATTAAAAATCTGAAAAAAAAATATCTCGTATCTTCAGGGTGATGATTATCTGATTCGGATTAGAAAGTCTCATTGAGATTATCAAATTACAGTTCGATCGAGTTTAGGTTTGAAATTTTTGCATTTGATGAGCTGTAATAAAAAAAAAATAATTAAAGTTTTCGTCGCCTTAATTGCTGATATATTATATTTTGTTTTCTTATTTTAATAGAAAAAGATCATCCGAATCGATATTCTATTGATAATAACGATGAAACGAAACGTTCAAGTTGTTATAATGAACAAAATTTATCAAATGTTGTATATGCATCACCTGATATAAAATATAATTCATTTCAATAAAATACAATAATCAATTAACTTCTAGTATATCTATATTTATTTGTATTTATGTTTGTTTGAATAAATTATTCGTCTTCCGTATTTTTCTTCTATCTTTGTTTTGTTGTTTGTCTTTTGTTTTTATTATGCTGAAAACTCGTGATTAATATTGTATGTTGAACGTAAAAGAGAAAGAAAAACACCTTTTTTTTTTTTTTTTTTGTCGACGGAGTAATTGAAAAGGCTGACTGGCAAGATAAAATCTATCTTATCATCCGTCTGATCAGTATTATTTTGAATCAAAAGTGACATAGGATGAAGAAGGACAATGATAATAACAATGTGGCCACTCACATTTCATATTTATTTATGTTTGATATTATACAGTAAGAATATTTGCTGTTATCGTCGTTCTCGTCATCGTATAGGTAACTATTTTAAATACAAGACAAACATTATAATTCATATCTTATAGATAGATGTATGTTTTAACAGGAAAAAGAAAATACGTCATTCTTTATTATATAAGCATTTTTTTGAATAGTGCAATCAAGTCAAATTATAAGCAGAAATGAGTAGTCATTTTGTATGTTTGACCATGAAACACAAAAAAAGGTGAATCGTAGTTAGATGCATGCGCAATAAAAATCAAAAAATCAATGAGCGAAGAAAACGAAAGGAAGAAAAAGAACGAACGAATCTGCCGACCAAGGATATTTGCCTATTAGTAAATAAAATATGTACAGGTAACACTGATGGTCATTGAAAAATCATATATATTAATACTGTAAATAGAAAACAAGACGATTACAATACATTGTTTAATATGCTATGTTTTCAATATACGATTTAGTTTAATTTCATCATCAGTTGTTCATTGTCTCTTTTTTTTTTGTTTGACATGAAGCAAATTTCTGAAAGATACTGGTTGTCTGATTTGAAGCAATGACATCGACGATGGTACACTCAGATACACGTGTGTATACCAGTGATAGAATGAGTGATACATGAGACACTTATATTTCATTTTCTATAGCGTCTGTGTTGTATGTCTGTTTGAAGGCAAATTGTAAATAAGGACAAATTATAATTATAGTACGTCAATATATAGGTTTTCATTTTATTCGCACTTCATTCCCATATCTAAAGCTTGTAATGGTTTATGAAGGAAAGTATCCGTCATCCGTCAAAGAGACAAAAAAGGAAAGGAAAAAAGAATGAAGGTGTTCGCTATGCATATCAAAATATATTTTGATATGCATACATGTAAGAGGTGTTGAAATAGGTCACAAAGAAAAAAAAGAGATGAATAAGCTCTTCACATATATATATATATATATTTATATATATATATATATACATATATATATGTATGTGTGTATATTTATATATGTCATGAGCGTTTACACACACTTTATTGATGTTTGATGATGAGTATTCAAGACACCCGGAGTCAATCAGGTTTGCTGATAGATATATTTATATACGATATTTCAATTTGCACTAAAAACTTTAGCTTATTATTTATTTTTTTGTTTAATATCATTTATTATTTTAGTTGTTATGTCATTATATTATTTATATCCTTTGACTGGGCATCACTGACAATACGATTATCAAACTTATTGACGCTTCAAAAACGTGATTAATGACTGATCATTTATACGATACAAACGAATGAATCTGTACGCATACAAGAAAAAAAAAGCCCAATAAAGTGAACAACTTAGATATATGATATAACGATAGTCATACGCTGTCATTCGATTTATCATATAAATTTTTAATAATTCATATTAACAAGAAAAAAAGAAGATGTCTCATTAGAGACGTTTTAATCGATAGAGATGGTATCAAAAACTCAACCTGTGATTCCTCCTGCACCTCCAGCTGTTCACCTTGAAACTATTTATGAGGAGTCAGGTGATAGTCTTTCTTCATCAATTGTTAATATTCAAATTCAATACGATAATCGTGAACAACCATCGATTAATTGGTCAAATCAGACATCTCATGGTCTCATTAGCGCTCGTTCTATACCAACAGTCGATGTGCATCGACAACGACAAGAAACTGAATGTCAAAAGAAACTACCGATTGAGGTTAGATATCTTGATGGAACAAAACGTTATATACATCCATCATTAACTCCAACATCAACAATAATAAAAAGAAGAAAATATTCTCGTTCTTGTCGTCATGATTCATCGCCACCAATTAAAATTAATACAAAATCTCGACAAATACTTAATGTAGCACCTAAAAAAAAGAAAAAGTTACCAAAAAAACCTGAAATTATGTTAACTATTATAACAGCTGAAGATTTAAGTCAAGCTGGTATTACACCACCATCGACTTCATCATTTGACGAGTCTGATACATTAGCATTAACAAAATCACATTCAAACTCGTCAGTAGATACACTTAAAGCAGTAAAAGATATGTCACTTAACGATACTGATAAAGGTTAGTTTATAAAAATCATTTGCTTTATTCAAAATATTTCTAATATTTTCCCAAACTTATATATATTTCTTAATTACGTAGAAATGAAAACCATTGATTTTAGTTTTTCTTTCTTGTTAAAATAATTTTTAATTATACATATAAATTTAAGAGTAGATAAAAAAAAGAAAAAGAATTCATCTTTTGATTTTTATCCATACTCATTATACCGAAAGTAATATAAAGAAATATAGGAGTTGTTTTGATTTCATCTATATATCTTGACTCATTTAGATTCAGATTCAAACAAAATTTTATTGTTGTTTTTTTTTGTCTTGAGTATGTATATTGTGACACTAAAATTCAACTATTCTGCAATTTTATCATTCAAATTAATATTTTTCTGTTCAAAAGAATATAATAGATGTCTTCATTTGTAACCTTCAAAGACTAAATAGCTATATGATTGAAGAAAAACAATGTTAAAAATTACTCATGCGTAGTCAATATCGAATATGCATATTATCCGTTGTGTCGAATGAGTATGGTTTTAGTAAACATTACTTTCAATAGAACAGAATAGATAAAAAAAAATGATTAATAGCTTAGATAATGGTTAAATAATTGCACAGATGAATAATCCTTTTTTTTCTGGTTAATATCAATGTTATACTTAATCAAAGAGTTTTGTCCACATACTCTCTTTTGGACCGATGATTTAAAAAACTCTAAGAAGATCAAACATTTATTCATGGAAGTACAAATACATAGGAAATGTTAAAATAATCCTAAAATTCAGATGGGTCAACCCAATTTTCGTAGAAGTGTCATCTCTCTCCTCCCTCATACTTGATAGAGCCCTGCTTGATAAATGAATCTTCGATTAATTCATTATTTTTTCGAAAGTAAATCACCAACAGTACAACGAATAGAAACCATCTAATTCTAAAAGAATAACTCTTTCATATGAAACGATATTATATTTTTTTAATATCGAGTTTGAAAACAATTCTAAAATTGGTATATTAAATCTATTGAAAACGATGATTTATATACATGAAAATTCAGTTGAGTTTGGAATGTATGAATTGATTATAAAAATTTCTAATAGAAAATAAAAAATTTTAATATTTTTCTCAGTTTCTTTTCTTTTATTGTATAACCAAAAAAAAAAAAATCTGATTCAAAAATTACCAAGAATGATTATACATCATAGAAATCATCGATTATAGTATTTAGACAACATATTTAACTTTCAATTTAATTAATGTTTGTGATCATACATTAAGGTCTAACACCATAATTATAAAGCACGTATGTCATGCTATGTACCTTTGTTTTTAAAGAGCCGCCCACATCAACATTGTGCTCGTGTGAAAAAATAATTTAAAAAAAAGATAGCAACATTGTTTTAAAAACTCTCGTCAATCATGCAATGTGCTCATATCACTGACATGAAATAAATACATCGAAAATATTTTGTCGATACAAGACAAAAAAAGCACAATGCATCTACTAACTATTGAATTTTCATCAATCATTCAATGTCCCTATGATTCAGAATTAGAAACAAAAAAAATATTGTCAAAATATATATTCTAATTGAACGACGTAAATATAATCAATTTATTATTGTTTATGTATAGAATAACAATCTAAACAAATCTTTATTATCAAATAAATTATAAAAAATACAATTAAATTATGTTAACAATAAGCAAACTTTTTATTTTTTATTTTTTTTTATATACTCATAATATCTTTTATTACAGAATTATAAAATACTATTCCAATCTCTCTATGCTTCTGTATATATTTTATTTTAGTACCAACACAAGAATTACCAACAGCTACTATTCCACCATCTGTCCCACCTGCTCGATCGATCATTGATATTTCTATGCCAAGTCTTCGTTTTCCTGTTGCTCCTCGACATCATTCTCAACATCAACCAATATTAAGACATCCTCAACAAATACCAACTATTCGTAGTCAAAGTTTACCACCATCACACTCTCATTTTCTTTCTTCAATTCAACAAAAACCTATTTCAAATCAACAACTACCTATTGCTATCGTACCTCCAAATCGACAAAAATCTCGTCCATCACTTCAAATTACTTTAACAAGAGATGAGAATGAAAGAAATTTATCATCAAGAACTAATATTCCACAATCTATGATTTCTTCAACGAAATCTACTAATGAATATATGAACAGTCAATCTCGACGTTCACATCAACCATGTACTAATAGTTTAGTTGGTGGTGGATCTCGTAGTGCTTTTCGTCCTTTTCTTAAACCAACAATATTTAATCCACAACCACAAATACCATTAAACATGAATGTAAAATCACAAATATCAACAAATCAAATCAAACAAAAGTAAGTTTCTTTTCAATAAATGAATTAACTCCCCAAAAAATAATAAAAACAACTTATTTACAATTATTTATTAAAAGTTCATCAAAACAATTAATACGTCCACCTTCTCATCCTCATCTACAACAATATCGACCGACATCAGCATCAAGTATGACACATTTTACAGTACAAACATCACCTTCAATAAATCCAGTTGCATATGGTCGTCATTCAATCAATGCAGATGTATCAAAACAATCAGTTCGTTCAAGAATATCAAATAATGTTTTGTCAGATAAAATTAGAAATCCAACTACAACAATGGTAAATCAATTTTAATCAATTTTAAAAAATCTATTTATCTATATTGTCTTTTAGAGAACTTCAAAGAATCCACAACAATCATTACAAATATCGACTGTTAAAAATGTCGATAAATCTTTTCGTCAACCGAATATAGAAAATAATACAGTAAAAGATGTTCAAAAGCATTCAGTTATCATTGATTCAAATTTACAATGGCATAGTGTAACATCAAAATCTTTATATGATGTACCTCGTCTTTCAAATCAATATTTCTCTATTCCATTACGTATAACATTACCAGATTCAAGTCCAACACATAACCAAAAATTACTTCATAGTCATAATGTTGCATTAGAAAATCGTCTTTTAAGTGCCGGTTTATCTCCTGAAACGATTGCTCTTTATGAAAGGATTCTTGAAGTTGGTGATATTCGTCAAATGGATATAGATGCACCACCACAAATAATCGATCAGTATCATCGTGAATCATTTTTATAACTAGTGAAATATTCTTGTAAAGGGTTTTTTCTTTTAGTTCAATTTTTGTTTAAATATTTTTTTCGTTTAAGGCAAAAATGACGAGCAGAAGCCCTTCTCGTCATTAGGACAAGGATTAGTTTTGTTTGGTTTTTGTTTTTCCTTTCTTAGTTTTATTTTTACAGTAATTTTGAATTTTCTTTATATCTTACCTGTTTATATTATGAAAATATTAGATTAATTGCATGCATTTAAAATTTTTGGGTTGGACTTAATAGGGAACAACGTTCGAAAATATGCAATAAAAATATCGAAGAAAATTACTTTTTTCTTTTTGTTAGAGAAATTATTCGTACTTGATTCAAAATCATAGATGAATTCTATCATTTGTAGAAATAATAGTCGATGTTTGAATTAAGTAGAAGTGGGTGTCAGATAAATATTTCGAGAGTGACAATAAATAGTAATCTACAGTTTTCATCAATTGAGAGACGCAAAGTTTGAATACATTTTTATATAATATTATGTAAGATAAAATGATTATTTAACTTCGCATCTGTATTGTGAAATTATAGCTCACAATAGAAAGTTTTGTACTATTAATAAAGAACATTAGACATATGCTTGGGTAGAATTAAAATTTAAAATATGAGTTGCGCGTCGTATACACCGAGCGAGAGAATAGATTTCTTATATACTTTACAATATGTGAAGGACACTCAGAAGTCAAAATTTTAACACTATTTATTTTTATTTTCCTGTGAAGGTTGAATAGAAGTCGTTGAATTGTATAAGAAAAAGTGTTTCAAACTTAAAAAGAATTTTTTTTAATTTTATGAAAGTTTGAATTTTCACTCTATTTTCCTTATATTTGAAGACAATGGTATCTTGAACTTTTTTAATTAATTGTTTTCAAGTATGAAACGCACTTTTTCTTCTAGAGATCGACGAACTCTATTCAACTATCATGAAAAAAGAAAAATAAAGACTATTAAAATTTTGACTTCTGGGTATCATACATATACTGTAAATGTCTAAAAAAATCCATTATCTCACGTAGTGTATACTATGGGCAGCTCATGTTTTAAATTTGTTAGCTTGACATTGAGAATTTTAACCGTTTGAAGATCAGTGTACTTTATAAAGTATACCTTTTTTAGGTTTTTTTAATTCTTACATAGCTCGCGAGCGCAAAAAGGATATCAAAATGTAGTTTGTTCTTTGAAAATGGGCGAGATTTCTGTGCGTAAATCCATAAAAAAATTATAACCCAATTGTAATCATTCAGGTGATAAGCCTGATGAGTTTTTAGCACACCACATCTAGGAGGAGTGTGGATAATACCATTTTGCGGTCTCGAAAATATTTCGATTTTTCTACGTTGTAATCAAGTTAGGAGAGCGACTTCTAGTAGTATTTCAAAGGTTGATTTTGTGATAGTTCTCCATTGAATTTTGATCCATATCCGTACTCCCCTACAAGGATGACCAAAATACCTCGTCGCCATCCTCATAGAAGGAAATGGGCGTATGGTTCGAAAATGACTTGAAAGGTTTTTAAAAATTTTGATGAAAATATCAATAATACACACTGCCCATGTTAAATATAAAGTCTCAAAGAAATTTCGTCCATTGATTGAGCAATGATTCTCAAAGGATTAATTGAACCTAAACATGTCGAATGTTCTTTACCAACAGTAGAAAGCTTTTCATTGTTAGGTTATTGTCTTCTTCGCTCTTGATACTCATCAAGCCAAAATAAACTCCTATTCAATGTGTAAAACGAATAGTTATTTTAATTTGACAGTAGATTTTTATTGCTTGTTTATATACATAGGCAATCGATTGAAACTGACTGTTAAACTAAAATAATTTCCGGTTACACATTGAACAGGAGTTTGTTTTATTTTGATTAGTATTAGGAAGTTAGAAGATAATTATCTGCGTTATACCTAGGATACAGATTCGAAATGTCTTTATGTAATGTGAATATTAGCGGCGAAAAGTTATTGATTAAACAATGATTTTACGTTACATAATATCAAATTAAAACACATTCGTATTGTGCATCTTTCGATTGATGAAAAGTGCACGTCACTAGCTATTGATATTCGCGAGATATTTATCTTACATTTATCCCCAATTAATTCTGACTTCAACAACACTTCAAATAACAGTAAATAAGAGCATCCACATAAAGAATTTTTTTTATTAACTATTATATTCTCAAAGAATGCTAACATAAATAACTCATATAATGATTTCCCCAGTGTTATTTTACTAAGAATTCAATGAGTTCAGCTCAATGAGATATAAATCTTGATTCCATAGCTTATCGTTTGTTCTTACTCTTGAAATAAAATAATTGCTTTGATCTATGAATAATTGTAAAGAACACTTCAATAAAAACTGAAATTTACAATATGTTTTAAAAATAATTTTATTTTGATTTAAATTTTTATAAATCTCTTCATTTAAAAAAAAATGTTTTTTAACCTTCAAAATAAAATAAAAAACAAATAAGATGATTCACGCACTCCCTCTACGCAATTATTGCACAACTATGAGTTTTCATTCTTTTCGTGTAACTCAAACAGATTCTATTAGTTACATGTATTTAAATTTTGGAAATTTACACGCAAATACTCTGTGAAACTTATCATTTTTTTTTATTATACGTGTGACCTGAGTCTTTTGATGGCTATGACAAAAAATGATTTTAATATATGAAAAAGAAACAAAAAATATTTTTCGAGGTACTCGCGGCTTTTTCATGACAAATACGCGAGTCATCAATGGCTACTTAGACCTTTTTTTAATTTGATCCCATTGCTTATTTCAATTGTGTATGATTCTCTTTTAGCTTCAATCTTTACATTTGTTTGAATAGAGATTTATATCACATATATATCTGATCAAAGCTGTATTAAATTCTTTTTTTCTTCTACGCAATACTTAATTTCAGTGAATAAATAAATAATACATCGTTAATAATCAATGTAAATCAATCTCTGATATTCTATGAAATATTTTCAGTAGAAAATTGCATATATCCATATTAATAAATAAATTGTCTAATTTTATTTTATTTGAATTTTTGTATATCATCGACGAATAAGAAATTTCTCATAGTAATTCAACAAAAATGTATTCATTCTCAAAATTTTGTTAATGCTTATTCCCAATAGATGTTCATAAGAGGATAGAAATCCCTTGTTGGTACAAAATAATTAGTAAACTAAATATAAATTGTCATTGTATTGCATACAAAATGATTAATATATTTATATATATAAATAAAACATAACAAAAAGAATTATTTTATGGATGAAATTTTTCTTTTGTTAGCATATATTTGTGAAGAATTACACCAATATTTTACATGTCTCTATTCACAAGTCTATTTGTTCGTTATCAAACGATAAAAATGTCGTACTTATGACTATTACCATAGAGAAAAAGAAAACCACGAAATGTGATTCTGTTCTGTATTTTTTTATGTTGCGTGCTAGTCAATATTATCTTAGTTGATCACGTAGACCGCTTTTTTAACTAAATTACTTACTAAAAGTGCGACTCTGTATTGTTAGCACTATTCATGTTAACATTTTGAAAAAAGAAAAGAAAAGAGAATAGGGAATGTCAAAAGATACGAACAAATATTTATTTTTCATATTCGTTTGTTCTTTGATTATAATCATGAAAAGAAAAAGCAATAAATAACAGAATACAGAAGTCTTTTTGTATTACTTACGACAAATTTATTGAGTTTTTTTTTTTTTTTTTTTTTACTGAAATTCTCAACGTATTCAAACTTCGAACGTAGACGAAATTCGGTGTTTTTCGGCTTCTTGATTAGTCACCGTGTATTTATTTATGCTTATATTCTTCTGTTGGCGATGGTCGTGTTTTCTTCTTTCTCTCCCCTCATTGACAATATGATTGCATGTATGCACATAGTGACGACTGCAACGACACCGAACATCAACGAAGAAAAAGAAAGAGAGAAAAAAGGAAGAAAAAAACTTCAAAACGATGCATCGAAGAGCAGTCATATAATTGTTGCAGACTTTCGTCAAATCTATGAGCTATTGAAAGCGCATCCATATACATTATAAAACATACGTTAAAAACAATCAGGTAATAAATACATTCATCACAAAGAAATTGATTATCGTTTTATTGTCATAAAACAAAAAATAAAAATATATATTCTGTCGTTTAAATCTCAACTTTCCAATCTTCTGATCTTTTTTGTAGCTTAACAGATTCGGTTACATTTTGAATATATTTCGTTTCTATTTTATGCATATAATTATGTGTACGATATTTCGTATATGTTCTTCTTTTCTTTATCTAAGATAGAGTATTTTATATTTTGATGCAATTAGCCATTGTTTGCGTCCTTTGTTTCTTTTGTTTAATATACTCATATAACGAAAAACGAACACATTTATATACTTTTTTTTTTGTTTACTATTTTGATAAGCTAAAATGAAAGTCAAATTTTATGTATGAAATTCAGCATTCTCTACTTGAATATATTTATTTCTGTCTTTAATATAAAATAGTATTAGAGGTAAGAGTAATCAGACATCAACATCAGTAGATTTATTTTGTTTTCTTTTCTCATGATTTATGATAGATAAACTCTAGATTGGAAAGATATGGTTAAAAAAAAGCCGAAGGCATGAATATCATATTTTTCAATACTTGAGAAGTTTTGTAGTAACACATCATACCTTGGTTTTTTTATGACAGAATCAAAACTAAAATTATCGTGTTTGAAAAAGAACAAAAAAAAATTCTTTTTTAATCATTATTATTTCTTTCATGTTCAGTGAAAATTTTTTTTATAATGGCTGACGTTAATATTCAGTCATTATATACACGCGCATCAACGATGGTATGTATCTATATTAATTATGCCTTCTTAACTTAATGCTTTTCATAACATACTGTATTTTTGTTATTATTTAATTGAATAAAAATTTAAAAAAAAAATATTTTCTTTTGGTTCGCTAGATTTCCAACGTTATGGAAAATCTTTTAACACATATACAAAAACAATTGAATGATGATTCATCTGATAATATTGATTCGGTATCATCACCAGTATCGAGCTCAAATACTGGACATGAATTTCGTCAAATTCAATTACCTCAAACAAGAATGGGTATAGGATCAACAGAAGGTGATTTAATTGTTATGATGAAACAATACCTGGAAATTGTTGGCCTTGTCTTTTTTGTTTGGTTACTTGGTAAGTGAGAAACATGATTGTCATATCTATTTTTTTTATTATTATATGCAAAAAAAAGAATTTGCTTATAAGTGTCTTTAAAAGGATTTGCTATTTTTTTTCTTTTTTTGAAAAGTTCTTTGCCTAAAGCATCTTCAAAATGTAAATTGAAATTTGATGATTTAAAAGAAAGATTCATTTTTAAATGTTTTTTTTTTTGTATTTTTTCAAGAACAACAGAGAATTTTGATATCTACTATCAGTTTTCAGAGTTAACTTATTCAATATTATATTTTGAGTAACTTGATACGATTAAACAGAGTGTTGGACTTAATTAAAGAAGATTATTGTTCACAATAAATTGATTCGATTTACGTCAGCGTTCGACTATTTCTAAAACTATAAACTCAATGAAGTAAAATTTTTAAAGTTCAATTTGATTAAAAACAAGAAAATACCTCGCTGATTATCATTCTACAAAAAAATGCCATCATCATGAGTATCAATCTTTTATTGTTAAAGAAACTCCAACTCACAAAGGAGGGATTCGATAAATATTGATATAGCGCCCTTGGGAAATTTGATTTCTTCTTTGTCAAACTATCATACAAGATGTTCAAAGGTGAGCCCTGGTTAGAGCCCGTCGGGTTCAACATTTTTGAACCCGAACCCGCACCTGGATCTGCATTGTTGAACTTTTCTTGGACCCGTACTCAGTCTTTAAAAAAAAATTTCAGAACCGGACCCGAAAAATAGAAAATTTTTAGGCCCGGACGCGATCTCGTCTGTGTCTGAGATCAAAGCAACGTGTTCTATTGAACACAAACAATTTATTTTCAGCACTAACATCCAAAAGCAACTAACTCTTCAGAGAAAACTGAAGATCAGTAAAACTTCGAAAAATATTCGCATATGCACCAAAAATTGCCTTAGACCCGGATCTGAACCCGACGGGCTCTAGTTCTGGTAGAATCAATCATACAGCATTTATTTGTGTTGTGCACATACCGATTGAAATAGTCTCAATGACCATCACATGTACATTGAACTCGATCGTTGACAATAATCAGTTCTTGCTATCTACTCATCTCATGAGCGATTAGGCTATTTTTATATTGTTTGATAGTACTTTTTTAGCGCTTTAGAATGATATAACAGTATTGAGGAAGAAATACAGATCTTTAAAAGAAATCCTAAAGGCACTATTTTCGAGAAAATGTTTTGAGCCTTTTCTTTCTAGTATTCAATAAGTTTCGATAAGAAAATTACGATTTAGATAAAAACGAATATGATGTTGTGCATCAGCATTCAAAACCGAGTGGATTTTTATGTATTTCAAATATTTTCATAAGATTTTTAATTACATGAAAAAACTCAGCCCAGGTCGTCCTTAGAATAGGTTCAAAAAATGAATTTCATCAAGTACTAATTTTAAGAGTGTGAATCAAGTTATAAGATTATAAAACGAGAGTAGAACTCCAAATAACAGATGATAAACAAAAAAAAAACATATTTCTTATGAAATTCATTTCTTGATTGAACCCTGCAGAGACAAGAGGTCAATTGTTCGACGATAAAAAAGTTTCTGAAAATATTTTAAATATATGCCAGTCCGTTTCATTTGGGGTACTGATTCAGAATATCACAAACAGTCGAGTTCGATTTATATGTAACAAACATTGACTGATTCTACTAGGATTCACTTTCGAATATCTTGTATAATAATTTGATATAGAAGCAATCAAATTTCTAGAGGTAACCAATTTTAACACTTATTGACCTTCTTCTTTCTAAACACGAAGAAACATCTGACAAGTATAACTAAGAGTATTGTCTCTGATTTAAGAATCATAAGGTTTAATAAAAATAATAATCATTAAGTCAATCACTTCACCATAGATTGTTATAGCATAAACAAAAATCATCACGTTATTGTGTTATTCACAGATGATAAATACTTCTTAAGATGTCAAGATTCCGTTGTAAAATCTATGGTAGATTATCATCTTCAAAAATATATTCCAAGTTAAATTTTTCCATATTGCCTTCAGTAAAGGGAAAGCTAATAATTTATTATCTTTTATAGTGTTAGAGTTCTACAGTTAAAAAGAAAATATTTTTTAAAACTAAATTTGTTTGGTCGTTTTTTTTAGGATATTTTCATTTCAGTGTCTCATGGATTTTATTAGCTGTATTTATATATTTATTTCGAAAACGTCAACGCAGTCAGTCTAAACTACGCCATAAAATGTTAAATCAAATAAACAATAATGAAGAAAAATATATTAAAGCAAGTCTAGATGAATTGCCATCATGGGTAAATAAAATTTTTTAAAATAAAAAGAACAAAGAGAATAGTTTCGTTTCTTTCATAGGTTTTTTTTCCTGATGTTGAACGAGCAGAATGGATGAATCGAATAATAAAACAAGCATGGCCATATGCAAATAGATATCTTGATCAAGCTGTTTTTCGTGATGTACTTATTCCATTAATACGTGGAACATCATCAGCATTATCAGATTTTTCATTTCAAAAACTTGATCTTGGAGAAATCGTATGCTTTTTTTTTTTTAAGTTGTGATTTTTCTTTTTAATCAAAGTTTTATTTTTAGCCACCTAGAATTGGAGGTATTAAAGTTTATACAGATAATGTTCGTGATCAAATTATGATGGACGTTGAAGTTTTGTATGTTATTTTATACACGATTGTTTTTATTTTTGAAGTAAAAATTTCTTATTAGTTATGCTGGTGATGCATGTATTAAAGCAAAATTAAAAGGAATTGTATGTGGAATTAGAGATATACAATTTGTTGGTGATATTCGAATTATTTTAAGTCCTCTAATTAATACAATACCATTAGTTGGTGCAGTAACATATTTTTTTCTTAAAAGACCTGTAAGTCTAGAAAAAATTTATTTTATGAAAAACAAAAGTCAAGTTTGGTGTGACGTTTTGATTTTTAGAGTATTGATTTTAAATTAACTGATGCTGGGACATTAGTTGATATACCTGGTCTTAAGTATGTAGAAATAAAAAAAAAAAAAAAAAGAAATTCAAACATAAAATATATTAATTTATATTTTTAATAGTGATATAATGCTTGTTCAAATAAATGATATTTTAGCATCAATGATGGTTTTACCTAATAGACAAGTTCTTCCACTTGTTAACGATATACAAATAGGATATTTAAGATGGTCTAATCCTCAGGTTATATTGTTGAAATTTAATAAGGATTTTTAATGAATTAATATTTGTTTTTTAGGGTGTTGTACGAGCATTTATTTTGAGAGCACAAAATTTAATTAAAGCAGATATTACACTTCTTGGAAAAGGAAAAAGTGATCCATTTGTTAAAGTTAAGGGTATAAGAGAATTTCTTCTTTTTTTTTTTGTATGTTTTTTAGTGAAAATTTTTTATTATATCTATAGTACCAGGTAGTATTGAGTATAAGACAAAAACAATTAATAATACAACGGATCCGGAATGGAATGAAGTATGTTTGATTGTTTTTTTTCTTTTTATTCTAATTTGTTTTGTTATTTTCAAAAATAAGGTATTTGAATTTGTTGTTGAACAATATGAAAGTGATTCAATTGAATTTGAAGTATATGATGAAGATCCTGGTAAAGATGATTTTATCGGAAGGTAAATTATATTTTAAAATAAATCTTTAGAATTTTGAATGTATTATAATAATTTTATATCATAGAATAAATAGATCGAATGAAAATTTTATTAGAGAAGTACATGTCTTTTTAATCATCAATAGTAAAAGTTCTTCGATTGAATATTAAATCTATTTAGACGAAATTGTTAAATTAAATATGAATGTATTGTTATGAATCTTTAGTTAAATTGATAAAAAGAGAGAATCCTGCATAGCAACAAATTCAATAGCCTGATATTTTCTCTACAACTATGACTAGCTACAGCTCTGGGCGTAAATTTAAAAGCTAGTTAAAAATGATATTGACTTGTACACTTGTCGTTTCAAAGAAGATATAAAAAATGAAACTAATGTATCCAAATGAGTAAAAAACTGTCAACATCTCTCAATCGAACCATTCCTAATTCTTAGAATTCTATGTTGTAGTCAGAAATTAATTTTATAATGAAAAATTCCAAATCTTTTTTTTCTTTCGTAGAGCTCAATTTCGTCTTAATGCATTAGTTGACAATGATGCTGTTGATACTGTATGTTATATATTCTTAAATTATAAAATTTACTATCAGTCGTTTATTTATTTTTATTTTTATTTTCTAGTGGTTAACCTTACAAGATGTGAAAAAAGGTTCATTAAATGTTAGTTTACAATATTTTTCATTAACAAAAGAAAAAGCCGCTCTTGAAATTGTAAGTTAAATATTAATATATGTTTTCGTTTTCGGTCAAAGATTTATATTTTAATATTTTTAGATGGAAAGAAAAAATAGTCAATTGATAAAACGAGAAAAATTATCAAAAGCTTTACTGGTTTGTTATATTGATCGGTGTAATAATCTTCCTGTAAGAGAACAAAAAAAAAAAATCTTTACTTATTTGATTTTATTTACAATCTTCAAATATTAGCGATCAAAAAAAACTCGTCGAGAACCAAACCCATTTTGTCGAATTAAAGTTGAAGGGACTGAAAGGAAAACTCAAGCATTTGAAAGTCAAACAAATCCACAATTTGAACATGTATCACAAATTTTATGTGCAAATCCACTTCATGAAAAATTAAAAATTGATATATGTGATGGACGAAATAATAATGACATAATTGCATACTTTGAAATATCCATTAAACAAATCTATGATACTGATACAATGACTATTGATACACAATCATATCCACTTAGAAGTTTATCTGAACCGTTAGATAAAGCAGAAATTATTCTTCGTTTATCACTGTTTGTAAGTAAAAGACGGTAGCGGGAGAAAAGGGCTGGGCGCATAAGAATACATTTCGACCAACCTAATTAAGTTTTATATAGAATAAAAGATTATAAATTTCTAATCAATTTGATTCGATCATATATTTGAACAGGAACTATTTTCACGATATACTACATGGGTAATTAGTTATAGTGATACTAACCAGCAATATCAGTATTTATTTGACAGAAAATAGAAAAAAAAAGGTGAGGAGCCGTTTGTTTCAGTTAAATTTTCATACAAAAAAAAACATTCATTTAAAATAATATTTTGAATCTTTTAGACTAAATACAGCTTGTCAATTGCTTAAGTTTTAAGTGTGAAATTCCCATGTGTATTCTATTTATCGTTGAATTATTGTATTAATGGTCTGTCCTTCACACTTAATTAACTTCGTGATTAATAGAGTCTTTTCAAGCGTTACAAGACATATTGCTTTTTGTGCTCTAAAAAGAATAGACCACATAGTAAAACCTTCAGTCTATTACTTTTGAGACCCAGTTTTTAACTTATTCGACTGATATGTCATGCTTTTGTGTTTCTAACTTTTTCTATGGTTTCGTGTTTTTTTTAATCAAATTTTCACCTTCGGGACTGTCTCAATGATGTGTGAGAAAATGCATTTGCTTGAAAAGTTATTGCAGCAGTTAAGAGCAAGTTCTCAACTTGCGAATATTTTAAGATAAAAAGATAGTCGACAAACAATGAAACAATTGATTTGATTCAATTTATTTTTTCGACATATTCCTGGATGGAATCGTTGAGGTGAAAATCTGATCAGAAAAAGAGAGTCATCAAAAAAAATTTGAAACATACATAAGTCGACTCACATTTTGGTGCTGATTCCAAATTTGATATTTGCGTGAAGTGAAATACGTACTTATCTCCTTGAACACTGTCAAATATCAGTTGAAAAAGTTTAGAATGGAGTCTTAAGAGTAATGAACTAAATATTTCGTAGTGCTTGAAAAGCTCTATTGATCACAAAGAAAATTAAGTTATGGAAGAAACTTCATGAACACCATAACTAAACGACAAGTAGAATTCACATGAATATTTCACACTCAAAACTTAAGCAATTCAAGACTTGCATACGATCTTGTAGATTTATAATATTTTTTTCAATGACTCTTCATCTTTCTCTTATTTTCTATCAAACTAATGTTGGCATTGTTGGCTAGTATCGAATGAGTTATTGTCAATTCAGCATGTCGTAAAGATAGGTCCTGTTGAAACCTATGATCAGGAATTTATGATCTTTCATGCTATATAAAACTTAATGAAATTAAACTTTGCAAATCAAAAGAAGTCGAAATGTATTCTTATGCATCTTCGTCCTATTTGCAAAAGAAAAATTCATTGAATTTTGTTTTATTTTCTTAAAAAGATTTTGTCTCCTGGACGTTCAGGTGAAAGTCGCTTAAGTCCATCACCAAAATTACCATCATCTCCAAGTATGAAATCATTTGATATGTTATCAACATCAGGAACAACTACAACAACAGATACTAAACGTAATAATATGCAAGCATCACCACTTCAAACATCATTGGAAGAAGATAATGCATCGAAATCAATTGCATTTGGTCTTCAAATGCATGTAAATATTAGATTAGGATGATATTCAATTGAATTTATTTTAATATTGTTTAGTATAGATGAATGGAGGGAAAAAAAGCCATTTTATGATTTTAAGATTGTCTAAATGAAAAGGAATTATTCCAATGGGGTGTCTTCACAATTTTCCAATTCTAAAAATATGTAAAAGTTGATTTTTGTACTTTGCATAGAGTTTCTTATGAACTACTAATCTACAAAAGAAATTCGATATGTTTAATGCATACACCAAAGAGTAACATATTTTAGGAATTCGGTAGTCTTTATTATAGAAATAAGATAGCTGTAAGAATCATTGTAGATTGTATAAACACTACGAAATTGTCTTAAAGTATTTGAAATTGAGTATTTATTGAAAAATCTTCATAGTTGAATAATATTTTCATACTTTATCTTTTATTAGAAAGTACTGATTTTTAGACCAGTTAATGTATAGTAAGTCTTCAATTAAAGAATACAATAAAGGAATGTGATTAAATTGTTTGAAAATTCAAGAAATCATACTAAATGAAATTTTTACTGTTATAAATTTAAAAAATCTTCTTCAAATTAACAAAAAAAATTATATGTATATTATTTTGTAGTCACCGTTGTTTTCATCACTATAATATAAGATTGACGAAAGAGTTTCAATACTTCAAGAAATTTTTTGAATAAAATTCATATTTCCATTTTCAGATATTTTAAAAATAAAATGGAAGAGAAAAAACGAGATTTGAGACTTAAAGAAAGTTTGTTCAGCAAAAATCTAGGATGAGATCCATATCATTTATATAGATTCTCTTTCAATTCAAAGAACTATGCAACCATTATAACATTTTTTAAAAATTTTTAAAATCAAACTCAACTTTTTATATTACTCTTTCGTAAATATGTAAATCTTCGAAGACAACATTCCATTATATATGTCATTCATTGATTTATAGTCTTTACGAAACTATGAAGAAATAAAAACTTAATAATTAATTTCTTTTTACAAATAGTCGACACCAATTAGCCACCATTCTTTATTGGAAAGTCGTATAACACCTGACAAAAAAACTTTTATTGTATCTGATGATCCTGATTTAAAGTAATAAAATTGTTCTTATTTTCAATTTATAAATTATTCTTCAAAAAATAAACACAGATCAATACATTTTGGTAAAATAAAACTTGGTATTCGTTATACTCATCAGCGTACAGCTTTATCCGTAACAATATATGCATGCAAGTACGATCTTTATAAAGAATTATTTTGACAAAAGAAAACAATTATTTTTTCAAGAGGACTTATAAATGTTCATCAACAGAATTTACCTGATCCATATATACGTCTTTCTTTAATACCAGATTTTAAAAAAGATAAAAAGAAAACAAAACCTATTCATGATACACTTAATCCAAATTATGATGATTTGTAAGAACTAATAAATATAAATTATATATATATATATATATATTTACTATTATTTAGATTTGAATGGTCAGCATCATTAGTTGATGTACGTCGACAACGTCTTTCTATAAGTGTTAAAAATAATTCACCATTGTTTGCACAAGAACAAACATATATGGGTGATGTAAGTAAAAAATGATACAAATAAAGATTGTCTTTTTTTTTTTTTTATTAAATTTTTTTTCAAGCTTCAAATTGATTTATCAAATCTTGATCCAGAAAAAACAAGTATTGCTTGGTATGCATTACAAGAACCAAATACAAGTGGTGGTGGAATTATAAAAATAAAATATGATACATTAGAATCAAATGAATAAAAGACAAAATTGAAATGAAAAATATATTTTGTTTTCCTTCCCTTTTTTTAAACAGCTTTTATATAATTCTATTCATATTTTCGCATTTTTTATTTTATTCTAAAATATTCTTCTTTAATAACAATATGTTTTGTTTTAATATCATTTGTGTGAATTATAGCATAGATTTATAAGCGAATACGACTTAGAAGAAAAGTTTTATTTGATCAATTGATAAGAAAAAAGAAAAATAATATAAATCACGCATATTGTGATCTTGTTTCATTTGAAATGAATTCTGTATTTATAATCTCATATATTGAAAAGTATCCTGGTGGCCTTAGAATTATCAAAATTTTTTGCTAATTAATCATAGCCAGAGGTGTTCGACATTGAAAAGGGAAGCTGTTGTGTTTTTTTTTTACCAGGTGTAAAGTTTTTCTAGCAGAATTCAAGAATCATTGTCGATTGCTTTGGGGAAAAAAACAACAATTTTTTCATGATTGCAATGTGTTACAACCTTTCAATCAGACCACTATTATTTCTAATTGTGTCAAAATGACTATCTTATTCATATCTTGATGAATTTCCATATAATGGACACTATTTTTTATTCTAAATAAAAAAATCGATTATTCAGATTATGTAAGAAAGTGTTCTAAACTGTTAAGCTAATCAAAATGAGACCATGACTCAGTTAAATGTTTCTATGATTTTTTTTTTTGATATATTGAAAATGATTTAATAAAATTACAAGACAATACACAACATCTGAACTATCTATCCTGTTGTTTAGGGTGTAGGTGTAGATCAGAACTATCAATAGAGTACTTTTTTCGGTCTCGCTTGACCTGAAGGCGCCTACAGGAAAAACCAAAGCGACTGATGTTTCTGTATTTTTAAATTCACTAACAATGGAACTGTTTGTTATGTCAAATAGTTTTCCATTGAGTACGATAATTTGATTCGAATATAGTTAATCAAATCAACTGAAATGACAAACCGTTTCATTGTAAGATATCATCTACACTGTTGTACGAAAATAATTTTCAGAACAACGTGTAGAATATTAAAACTGGGGTAGATGACAAAAAGAATAAGTGATGAAATTCAAAAACATTATATGAAAGTTCGCCCTTAATTAACCCTTTACGGCCGAATGTTGCTTTTTGGCAACATTTTGCCAATATCATCTTAGGATTTATTTTAAAGTGACGAGATATAGTTCCTTAAGCGATCTGATAATTAATTACACGTATTTT